>PVHP010000677.1:33174-132311 GCA_004024765.1 Zapus hudsonius
CTTTGTTCTCCCTCTTCCTTCCTCCTCCTCCTCCTTTTTTTTTTTTAAGGTAGAGTCTTACTCTAGCCCAGGCTGACCTGGAATTCACTATGTAGTCTCAGGCTGGCCTCAAACTCACAGCGATCCTCCTACCTCTGCCTCCAGAGTGCTGGAATGGATTAAAGGCATGCAGACCAGGTATGATTATTTTAACAACATCTGTCTATCACCTCCACATCCTATGAACAGGCTCCTTGAGTGGCCGCTGCCCACGCAGAGAAGCTAGAGAGGTATTCCTTATCTTCTTCTCCCAGACTTTTCTGTGCTGGCGTCTGCTGGGAAAGGATCACAGCTACTCTTCTTCAGGATCAAAGTTTTCTCAGAGTTACAGATCCCTAATTGCCCAGGCCTAGGATTAGAGCTTCCCCCACACTCCCATCAGCATCTACCACCCAGGAGACTCTTTCTGTCTGTCCCTCATCTCTAACATAATTGCCACTTCTGATGTTTAAGTACCCAGTAGGCATCAGAATCACCTTGGGAATGTCGTGAATGCAAGTGTAGCTTTTGGGGGGTGTGCAGGGTGGGGGCTCACACCTTGGAGTTTTGATTCAGCAAATATAAAACAGGCAGAATTTGCAGTGTTAATTGGCACCTGACGTGAGTCAGGAGCAGGTGTATTTGAGACACCACCTTTGAGAACATTCCCTACTCTTTCTTCAACACCATGGGCTCCATATAGACTTAAAATGTGCTTTAATGCTCCCCTGCTGCTGTGAGGATTGGGTCCCCCCTCCATCAGTGACACATCACAGCGCATGGAGAACTGTTCACCCTCAGGTCTCTGGGGAGCTGGGTCAAGGTCCAGGGTCAATGAATGGATGATGGGCAGAGCTGGGCCTAAAAGGCTGCTGTTCATGGACCTGCTTTATATGGGGACCACACAGCACTGAAAGGAACCATTTCTGCTCCCTTCAAACTAGATACCTCAGGAAGTGACCAAATATGCCTGCGGGTGTTGACCTATCACTGCTGAGTATTTTTGCAACCCCATCAAGACCATGCGGGGCACCATGTACTATTATTTGAGAACTTTAATATATGAATAAGTTGCAATTTTATATCATTCTCATCAGGTTTTACTCTTCTGTCCCCTCTTCCCTGCCTCCATTCCATGAGGGCCCTCCTCAGTGGGGCTTTTGGCGATGGCTTCACTCAAATAGCAACTTTATTTTATTTATTTGCAAGGAGAAGAAAGAGAGGAGAGAGAGAGAGAGAGAGAGAGAGAGAGAGAGAGAGAGAGAGAGAGAGAGAGAGAGAGAGAGAGAGAGAGAAAGAATTGGTACACTAGGGCCTCCAGCTGCTACATAGGAACTCCAGGTGCATGTGCCACTTTGTGCATCTGGCATTACGTAGGTCCTGGGGAATGGAACCCTTTGTAGGCAAGCGTCTTAACTGCTGAGGCATCTCTCCAGCTTTCAAACAGCAACTTTCTAACATGGCCTCCACCCCACGTCAGCCAGAGTGATGTTGCATTGCATGTGCTGAATAGAATTGTTCTTGAGATGATGGAACACCAGATCAAAGGGAAGAGGAGACAGCTGCTACCCTGGCCTGTTCCTGTCAGGATTGTTACCTGAGAGAGTTGCAGAACCTTCTCAGAAGGTCACACTATAGCTGAGCCTCTTTGTTACAGAATCGTATATGGATGGTGTCATGCCCACTAGGCAAACCTGTCAGAATGAGAGAGACATGTTGTGAATTATCTCTTGGCCCAAATGTCTCCTGTTAGCAAACCTCTGTGGCCAAAGACAGCACAGAGAGCTTAGCTTGACCCCTCCAAGCATGTACCAAGCAACCCACGTGATCAACCCCAAAGCCACATAAATAATTAAAAAATATTTTTACAATTTTTATAAAAATTAAATTTTTTATTTTTTTTCCTTCCCTTCTCTGAGATCACAGATAAACGGAACAAACGAAACAAGAAATAGGCAAGGTCAAGCAGAAGAAGCACTTCTTCCCTTTGAGAATTCAGGATTTAGGTGCCTACCATCAATTAACACCAGAGAAATAACAGGAAATTCCCCGGAGGGACATGTGAAAGGGGAGGCACCTGCTTTTGGGCTTTCTGAATAATGAGTCTAGGGAAAGGCTGATCTGTGCTATCTTCTCACAAACATTCCTTCGCTTCCAATAGCTCCTGGCCTTGCAGCAAACAGCAGCCCTTGCCTCTCCCCAGCTTCCCAGGGGCCTCCAAAGGAGACAGCATGGATCCCATTCTCTAAATGGGAAAACGGAGGCTCAGGGGTTGCGTGATTTATTTAAAGTGCAACAGAAGCAAGCAAAGAAGCCAGCGGGAGATAAGAGTTTGCCTAACTCCCCAGTCAATTTTCAGTTCCCCAGATAACACAGAGCCTAAATAAACCTACATCAACACCATATGGTAACAACAAAGCAGGGAGCTGCTAGGCGCTTGTACTAAAATGGGCTGGAAAGGAGAGTTTGTACGTGTGAGTAATCAGGGAACGAGCTAACTTGTCATTTTTAGTTCACTAACCTTGGGTGACATAAGTTTTGAGGGACTGACCAGTTCTTAAGATTTTAACACAAAGAACAAACAAATATCACAATTGTTATGAATGAATGCCTGATAGGTAACAACTTCATTAAGCATCCTTGAATTTCTGGCTAATTAAGTCTTCTTCTCGGTGAAAAAAATCTTGAGGTCATTTTAAATGACTTTCTTGGAATTTTGAATTGAAAACACCTTCTGTGTTCTTTGGGGATAAGCTGTTTCAGAATTCTCTTCAATACCAGTACAAAGCTTAGATTTAGTAAAACAACATTGCAGACCTGTTAACATATAACAGCTCCAGACTAACCCAATGAACTAATCCCTGCACACAGGGATGTATCCCACTAGGCTGCCGTAAGGGGCAAATACAATTTGTCTATAGAATTAGGCTTCAGAGTTAGAGTCTCTGCTTTGGGTGTGTGATATCCTGTGGACTACAAGCAGATTTAGTGTCCCTAAACAGATGGGCTTTCCGTTTATGGGCTACTCTTAAGTTTTCTAGGCGGATGGCAGCTGGGCTAATGTCCCTTTGTGTAAAGAACTATTTAGGTTGAACCACTTTCCTGGTGTCTGTTGTGGATGCGGAGTTCTGAGCCAGGGACAGCAGGGATACAGGAACGTCTGTGCAGAGGAAGGTCCCTCCTCTGTGCCCTGCAGCACTGGCTGGGACAGGCAGGGCTAGCTCCTTTGGATGGCAGGAAGGGCTCTTCGTGGCCAACAACCAACCGACTCCAGCTAGTTGAAGCAGGTTCAAGGAATTATTAGGTGGCCACAGACTCAAGCTAGGGGCGTATGGAGACAGGAGCATGGGCTGAGACTGCTCTGTGGAACAGAAGGTAATCATAGCTCCTTCCCAGCATGGCGAGGGGCCCCATGGCCAGGACATCTGCCTTCCAGAACTCAGTGAGCCTCTACCTCCTCAACTGAAGGAACCCACCACAGCAGCAGCACCTCTCTCATTCATGATATTCTCTTTCATGATGGAATCTTTGGGCTGGGGAGCCTTCTCAGTGGAAAAAAACACCTGTCACTTTGAGGCCCTGAGAACCACACGAAGCCAGATGTTATAGCAGGCACCCATCTTTCCAGAGCTCCTATGGCAGGATGGGAGGCAGGGAATCTCCTTATGCTTGTGGGCAAGCTAGCCCGGTGAGCACAGTGGATAAGCGATCCTGACACACTGAGGTTGTCCTCTGACCTCCACATTCCCTCTGTGGTACAAGCATGCCTGCATTCACACAGGAACACACACACACACACACACACACACACACACATCAAGAGAGGAAGAAGCAAAGAAAGCAAGGAGAGAAGAGAAAGGAAGGAAGAAAAGAAGGGAGTGAAGGAGGAAGGGAGGGAGAGAAAGAAGAAGGGAGAAAGGAAGGAAGGAAAGAAGAGAGGAAGGAAGGAAGGAAGAAAAGAAGGAAGGAAGAAAGAAAGAAGGGAAGAAGGAAGGAAGCAAAGAAGGAAGGAAGGGATGAAGGAAGAAAAGAAGAGAGGGAGGAAGGGAGGGAAGAAAGGAAGGAAAGAAAAGAAGGGAGGGAGGAAATGGACCAAATGGTACATATAGTCACAAGGCTACTCTCCAGCTGTGTAAAAGCAACTGTCTAACTTGTCCCTTGAGAAGACAGAACTTTGAAATGACAGTCAAGACCCAGTGACCTGTGCAGAGGAAGGAATTAAAGATGCCCACAACATCAATCTTTTGACCATCCACCAATCCTACCAACCTTCTTCCTTACTAAAATTCTAAGCAGCTACAATCACAGGAACAAAATGTGTTTGCCCAACCTGATGCAGTAATTCCTTTCATGACTCATAAGTATGTTCTTCCTCTCCTTTAAATATTTTAAGAATAATTTTATTTATTTTTTTGAAAACCGTATTAAAAGGAAGAGAGGGACAAACAGAGAGAATGGGTGCGCCAGGTCCTCCAGCCACTGAAAACAAACTCCAGATGCATGTGCCACTTTGTGCATCTGGCTTTACATGGGTGCTGGGGAATCGGACCCAGGGCATTAGGCTTTGCAGGCCAGTGCCTGAACTGCTGAGCCATCTCTCCAGCCCTCCTCCTCTCCTTTAAATGGGGACAAGACAGAGCCCTTTGAACTGTAAGCTCAGGTTGTCAAAGGAGGCTCAGCTTCTTTAGTTGAACCAGGCAGGACCCTGTACCTGCCCATAGATTTCTGTAGAAATGGGAGGGAAGAAGAAATGGAGGGAAAAGAGAAATACTCCATGTACCTTCTCACAGTGAAGAGTAAAGATGAGCTTCTTACAGTGTCATTTCTGAAAGTGGCCAAATCCCATGGATGTTACTAGAGCCCCAGCCTCCACAACCATGCCATGTTCTTTCCCACCTTAGATCCAGCAACGTGTGCAGGTGAGGGTCCTTTACCTGATGAGGTGATCTTTTCAACTCCCATTTCTGCAGGATGTGCCTGTCTGTCATCCTTCTAGTATGCGCTACTGTCAAGTCCTACTAAGTTCTGCTCCCAGATATGGCAATATGTGGAGGAACCCAGAAGATCTCCTGGGTTCCAGAACATTCCTCTTGCCATGTTAGTCAACACTTAAAACTCCATTATTATCTGCTTTTCTCTTGGCACGAAGAGTTCAAAATAACCATTTGAAGAAGGAATACTATCTTCCTGGAAGAATGATTCTCCTTTGGAGCATTAAGGTCTTTAAGTTGTCAGAGCCCAGAATTTCAGGGGTTCAATGAATTTAACAGTAGGGTCATTATATGTAATGTTGAAAATTATTTATATCTTTTTTGATTCTGTGTGCATTCATGTTAGGGCCCAGAAGGGCAAAGAGTGTCATAACTGTACCCTAAGCTTACATGGTATCATTATCCAGCTGGTATCCCTGAGACTTCAATGGTGGACATTCTGCCAATCCACTTGCTTTTTGGTGATAGGCTGGGTGCTTAGAACCACTCAGAATCCAGGACTTTCTCAAATCCAATGTCCCTAATTTAAATTCTTAAGGTCCTTTTCTTCTCTATTAATTGTATTCTTACTCTAACCTAAGAGACTTAAGAAGCTATGGTTTCCATTTTACATAATTTGGCAACCACATCAGGACCCAACTTACATTTAACCCTATATCTGAAAGGGAGACTTTAACAGTATGACTATGCCTGAGTAGAGAAGTGAAGGTCTGTAGTGTCACCGGAAGTGCCCTTGAGAAATTCTTGTCATGCATGTTGTTTGAATTCTTCCTACTTCTATATCCTCAAGCCTTACTTTCCGAGGATGCTAAGCTCCTAGGAGAATATTAAAAATACTTAATAGATTCTCATAGTGTCCAGCCATTAATGCTAAATTAATTTTTTACTAGAAAATCAATCTTAGACACTTGTTTCTCTACATATTTACAGGCTCCAATCACTCCTGAGATCAAATTCTTATTGGTCAAGGGATTCTTGGTTCCAAACAAAGTCCACCTGAACTCGTCTGTGCAGGTGGGTCATGAATCAACCATGTTAATCAGCTCCCAGACAACCAGAAAAGATACAAAGGATAGCTATGAACAGTGTCTAAGTATTGCCACAAACCTGTCCCAGGGTAGAGCTCCTATTGCCTCTGCTAGCACACTGTTGTGGCTTATCTGGATAATACCAGGACATTGACCTGGGACATTAATCATCGTTCTTCCAAAAGATAGCCACTTCCCCTGCTGGGCTGGAGGTGCATGGTACCCTGTCAGTGAGTTGCGCTCCTTCCCTTCTCTGATCTCGATACTGGGATCAGAGAGGGGAGGAAGGGAATTTTCTCTTTAGCATGTCTTTCTTCATATCACTGTTCAAAGCCTCATCAAAGTGTGTTTGATACTAGGTCCTGATCATATATCTTGTACCCTAGTTTGCTGGACATTGATAACAGTTCTGTTGGCAAGTTTTGGGCACCTTTTATGGAAACAGTATTTTAGTTTTACTAAGATGCAAAGTGGACCTCACAAGAGTCTGTGGTGAGTGGACTCTTTCTGCCCCAGCCATGGGTGAATACCTACATAGCTCTGAATATTCCATGTCCCAGCTTTGGGAATGGTCACACAACTCAAGTTAGTATACTAAGACTCAGTATGAACTTTGGGATGAACACTAAGTTAAAAAAACTCCTTGTCTTGAAGTGGCAAGGATCTGGGCCTGCTCCTAGCAGGGGTCACATGCAGGGAGGACGCCTGGGAGTAGAGACAACAGAAAAAGGCAGTTGATGTAAAGTATAGGTGCTGATGAGTTGAAGCCCTGAACCCAGTCCAACCTACTCCACAAATTTCAACTTCTTGAATCACTAAACTTCTCTGGTATACATTTACGTACATTAATTTTTATTAAGTCACTGACACTTGCAACTGTAGGAATATGACCTGAAACATCTAAGCAGACTAAACATCATCAGCATCAGGTTAGGTTGCCATGGTGACATTTGGGGGGAGTCAGGGGAGAAAGAGGGTCTTTGAGATAGCTTAGTCCAATCCTTTTCACTTGGTAACTACAGTTTCTCCAGTGGGTTGTTATGTAACAACTACCAAGTAAGTCATTGTTGCCCACGTGTGTGAATTTATGGTTTACAGTCCACACAGAAAGTCAACTATGTTACTTTACTGAAGTAATAAAATGAAGTCAAGGTATCCCACACATGAGTGTGTGGACTGATCTGTGATCTCCCTAAAGTCCTTGGAATTTCAATTACAGAACAAGAACAATTAAAAAATTAATCTGTCTTTCAAAAAGTAATATCATATATCTTTTTGTTTTTTGTTTTTAAACCAATATGGTGCTGTAACAGGGATTTGGCACAGCGGTTGAATACCTGGGATTTTACCATTGCATTTCCCCCTGAGTTCATGTCCTCTAATGTCAAAAAATTTAGACACTTTGGACAGAATCATTTTTCTTATCATGTGTTTATTCTAGATTAAAATCAGTTAAGGGAAGGGGGAATTGGATAGGGAAGCAGCCCAGTCACCACGTGGTCTATAAGGTTTACAATTCATCATCAAAAGTGCACAGAATCACCCAAAAAGTGAAAAAAAGTAAATAGCATACATGCTAAAGAGAAAATTCCCTTCCTCCCCCTCTCTGATCCCAGTATCGAGAGAAGGGAAGGAGCGCAACTCACTGACAGGGTACCATGCACCTCCAGCCCAGCAGTCCAGACAGGAAAAAAAAGCAAGTGTCTCAAGTTCGAGTCAGGACTTTCTTTGCTGGGGGGAGTGGCAAGGCTCCGACCTGGGAGTATCCTTAATATCGTGACATGAGGTCATTGTTTGAGGCCATGCCCTCTCTACCTGTGGGAGGGGTCTTTCTCCTAATCCCTCTCAGTGGGATTGCCTATGTATGCCATTCCTGGATGTTTTGGAAGAAGGTTATCTACAAAGCTTAATGCTTACATTCTGTGTGTCGTAGTCAGACACAGGCTGCTGGGATGAATCTCCAAACCAGACACAATTTTGAGGAGGAAAGTATTTATTGAAGTAAAATACCCAGGGGAAGTTAAGGAAAAGGCTGGCTACCTTTTACAGAAGCAAGCAAAGAGAGAAACCCACCACTAGCACCTCAAGCAAGCACACTGTAACACTGTCATTCACAAAATGCAGAACTGCCAGACCTGGGGTTCCTGCTGCTGTTTTGCATATGTATCCCTAGAATTTTGCATCCAATTTAGAAAGGGTGTCATGACCCCAGGAGGCCAGGCCAAAGTGACACTTCCTCCAGCCAGAAGCCTGGAGACAATTAACAATTTAATATACACAATTATAATAAATTCTATTGGGGGACATTTATTCAAAGCTACCACACTGTGTCACAAACATATCTTGTCACTTTATGGATCATCTTGGCACATGAGGACATTTCAAGCACAAGAAGAAAAATGTCTCTAGCAGAGTAGCAGAGCCCACCAAAGTAATGGGGCAGTCTGTGTGTTCCCATTTGTATAAAATTCCAGAAAATGTTCACTAACCCACAGGGGCAGGAAACAGGCCACAGGATAATAGAAATATTTGATGCTTGATTTCATGAGTACAGGAGCCAGTGAAATTGTGTGTGTGTGTGCCTGCGTGTGTGCGTGCGTGTGTGTGTTTCCAAACTCATTGAATTGTACGCTCTAAATAGACAATGTTTATTATGTATAAAAATCTACCTCAAGAAAGTCATGAAAAAAAGAGTGTAGTACCAAACTAAGTAACTGAAGCAAGCAATGAGCCAACTGAGCAGGGAGGTAGATAAGAACTGAGAGAAAGCCATTACCATCTTGAGTAACCCCTTAAGACCAGAGAAGCTTCGAGAACAGTTAAGACAATGCTTCCTTCAAGTGAAACATCTTAAAAGCCCTGCATGCTCCCAAGTTTCTCCTCTACTTGTGTGTAGTGGTACCTGAAATCCCCACTTGGGTTATCACTCCTGCGGGGCCCTAAGAGGCAAGGCCATTTAAACTGAGTGAATGCATGGTATTCGATCATTAGCTAATGCCTTTCTTGATTTACACCAATGGCTACCAACCTTCCCCTCAGGAGCCCCAAATTATACCCTAGGGAGATTCGGGGACTCTGAGGTTCAGGGGTAGCTCATATTTTTTAAAGTGATGAGTCTTTCATGTCAAGATAATTGCCAAAACTCCCAACTAGCTCTTAAACCTCGGGCTGTACCTCCTTTCTGCCTGCTTCTTCGGTTGCTCAATGGCCTCACCTTTCCGAAAGGAGCGATGCATGATCAAGCCTGTGACAGCCTTTGTCACAGTTCTGTTGCCTATGATCACGGAGCTGGCTTCTCCTTGCAGTTGATCCTGGACCCACTCCCCATTCACACACTTTATCCTTTGTCTTTGGTTTATTTCACTATAAAACCAATTGGCACTCAAATGATTCCTATGACATTCAGTTTAAATCCTTAAATCCTTAGAAATGCTACTTTCTAGCTGGGTGTGGTGGCTCACACCTTTAATCCCAGCCCTCTGGAGGGAGGCAGAGGTAGGAGGATTGCTGTGAGTTCAAGGCCACCCTGAGACTACATAGTGAATTCCAGGTCAGCCTGGACTAGAGTGAGACCTACCTCGAAACCCCCCCCCAAAAAAAAAAAGAAATGCTACTTTCTAAACCAAATGTGGTGGCACCGCCTATAATCCCAGCACTCAGGAAGCTAAGGCTGGAGGGTAAGGAGTTCAAGGCCAGCCTCAGTCACATAGTTTAAGACCCTAGCTCTCAAAATAAGGGGGGGGGGGGAATCGTTTCTAACTGACCTTGGGCTGCAAATGGTTACAATGTCTAATGGAGTGATTCCTTATGTGAACCCATGGCTGTTGAGCTGTGAGAACGTACACAGGACTGGAAATGGAAAGGTAGAAAAGTCACACTAGCAGAAGGGACACCAGGTCCCCGTGAGGGTGGACCTGATCATGGGGTGCTGAAGGACAAGCTGACACCTCCCCCATTCTCCCTCTCAGTGGTTCTGGAGTGTGGCATGCAGTCTGGGCAGCCGCCTTCTGAGTGGAATGTCCTCTGGGGACCCTAGAATTCACATATGTCTTGTTTCCACACAAAGGAAGCAATTCAAGTTTAAGTTGAGCTTTTAACTTAATGATTTGCTAATCTGTGCATCTTGAAGGGGACAAAGTGGAGGCTTCGCTTGGCTCTTTGTGTCTGTATCCCCCGCGCTCACACGCACGAGCCTCATCTGTGGAGATGTCTTTGAAATGTATTCACTGAAGATAATTATAGAGGTCTAACACTTCTGCTCTTCAATTAATGCTATAAAATTAATGGTCCTTCATTTTTACATCCTATGCAAATGATGGTGTCATCTCCAACTGTAAGCCTCTCTACTCACACGCTGAATATGATTAGTGTCCCTTTAAGCTGAATCAGAGCATGTGACCTTCTGGGGTATGTCAGGAGTGAAACCTCTGCGTTCTATTTCCAAGGTTTCATTGTAGGTTGATCTTAAAAAAGCAGAATTTCAGAGTTGACACCACAACACATTTCAGTGACTGGTCTTTTGGGGTTGTGGCCTTAGGGGAGACTAGATGGGAATTGGAGGTCCGCTCATAAATCTATTGTCTTCACCTGAGATTTGCCAGGCTTTGCAAGAGTGGATTTCTAAACAAAGGACATATTCATGTCCCATAATGAGGCAGGTGTAACGGCCATGAAGTAGTATTCAAATACTGTATCTATTAGAATATTCTTGTGTTATAGAAATATCCAGTAACAAACAGACAAAGCCTTCACAGCAAGAGGAGAGGGGAGTTTCAATTTTACACCCAGGCCCGGGCTGTCCAAGCATAAATGAAGCATTGGCCCCGAACCCCAGTTACAAAGAGATTTTCTAGTAGGATACAGAGATGTGTATGTGACATTAGGCATGTAAATTACAAGCACCTAGCAACTCACACATTTACAATGGGTTCCGGAGAAGTTCAGATAATCCTTCCCAGGTCTTCTCTTGCCTCAACTTTTCCTAACTTCCTTATCACAGTTAAAGCAATTACTTCTTTTGTCTCACTGAACTTCAAAGCTCTGGTAGTTTCTCACCTCATGCTATGTGACTGGCCATCTGTGGCCTGCAGAATGTAACAATGAATATAGGGAAGGGGGCAGTGAGCTCACGCTCATTTTGCTGTAATACTTTCGCAAACAGACCCTGAGGAATGCATGGTCAGAGAGGAGACCTATTTTCTTGACCGAAAGTTCTGAAAACTAACAGAAATGGCTATGTTCGTGGCTTCGAACAGAGAAAATGAGGATGTTGGGATTCTTTGATTTCAGAGTGTGTGTCAGGGTCTTGTGACTTGATGACTTCTGATGGGCACATGGGCATTGTGCAGGAATCGTTCCATGCACATCCCACTCTGTGGAGTGCATTTCTGTGCATTAGAATGTTTGGATGAGCCGAATATCTCTCGTAGCTCCAGTGCACTCACACTGCAAGTCAATGTCCTCGTGCAAAGTCATCGTGCGTTTGGAGAGCTTTTGTTGAAATGTAAAACCATCTGGTGTTTGAATCCTAGGCAGAGGGAAGGCAAGTCTAAGAGGACTGGGAGCCGAGGAATGTGATAGAAGGAATGCTGAGGAAGGAAAACATAAAGACCTCTGACCATCTCCTGCTCAAGTAGGGGGAAAAGGAATTGTAAGTCGACTCAAGAGAGCCAGCCAGAAATGGTCCTACATTACTAGACTGGACAGTGTTCTGGCAGCTGGGATTGCTCGTATTGATGGACACACTCCTGAAGCCAAGTTCAAAGAGAGAGTGCCCATTTATCCTTCACGCTTTGCTGAATTGGGCAGATTCAAATATTCAGAGAATTGTTTTCTCCGTGGCAAGTGAGAATTTCTTGGTCTCTGAAGTAACTGGTGGAGTTGAGAAAACTTTGGTATCATGAAGAGGCAGGTTTAAGTCGTCTGTTTCATTTCAGCAAAATTAAGTCATTTAGTGTGGATGGCATCATCTGAACAGCTTCAGTTACATCAGGTGAACCACATTCTGAGTCCACCTGCTCAATCAGAGAAGGGCTTTTGAAGAAATGCCCCTAGCGTGGGAATGAGCAGGGTTTCACTGGAAGTATAGGAAGGCTGAAGGTTACTGCTAAGAAGGTACAGAAGGGCATATTCATCCAAATCCCTCCGAAAGAGAGCCCTGATTGGGATAGAGAAATATTTTAGCAGCCATTTGAGGTGGAGGGTATGACCTAAGACTATATTCAACTTAGCGATGTTATTATTAAACTTTTCTGAGAAATTTATGACACTCATAAAGGAAAAGAAAAGCGAGGGAGGGGAAGTGAGGGCAAAAGAAAGTTACTCCATAAGAGGTAAAAGGTTGTGACCTGTGTGGGAGACCCCCTCTTTATGGCCTAGATCTCCAGTTCTTAAAATGACAACGCTCACAAAACGCTGGGTAGGTGTGAGGGAAGGCAGCTTCTGAAGGAGTTGGGTTTCAATATCTGGTTGATGCGGGTGAAACAGACATAGCTCCCTTGAAGAGTTTTATGAGAAACTTGGTACTGGATGGACACACCAGGACTCAAACCAAGAATCATGAGTTCCATCTGGCTTTGAAGCAAGTTTCTGTGTATCTCAAAGGTAGGTGGAGAGGGTTTCAGGAGTGGGCAGCTGTAGGGGACTTCTTACAGGGGGTGAGCCCAACTGAAAGAAGGCGCATGGAATAGACATTCGCAGACACCAGCTGCAATGAAAAGCAAGGCAGAAGCTCTTTATTCTGGTCACAGGGTAGCACAGGCACATGCCATGAGATGATCTCATCTGCATAAGGGGTGTGGAATCATAGTTATAGAATCTGTTTCAGCCATTTTGTATGCTCGGCCGGAAGTCAAGCCTATGAAAGGTATCTGTCCTTACAGAAGGCAGCTGAACTCCAGGCCACATGTGAATAAACCTTAAGTATCCAGGGTAAATATGTGTGTTATTTCTGTGTTTTGAATTCAATACATTGTATAAATCTATACAATGCATAATAATGTATTCATTTATACAATACATTGTATAAATATTGAATAAAATACAATGATAATTTGTAAAATGGTGACTTAAGAAAGCCAAGACAGTTAGCTTTCTGAGTAGTGCAGCTAACTCAGGTCCACATGGTGGGTCGCACCCACCAAGTCATTACTGAAATGAGCAACTCCATTTGGCCCACACCATCAGAGAGGGAGTTTATTTCAATATTTGGGACCATTTTCAGGTAAATCTAAACAAAAAACAAGCACCCAGTCTTACAGGATATCCTAAACAATGCAGTCTCTGGAAAGAAACAATATTTTTCCAAAATAAATCATCTACTAATGACCAAATGTAATAACAATTCTATCAGACTTATTCACATAAACAACTATAATTTTTTAACAGGTTTTTTTTTGAGATGGGGAAAATTTGAACTGGGCTTAATGTGAGAATAAGAAATTACTAGATTTTTTTTAATGCTTGAGAATGGAATTATGGTTATATAAGAAAGTTCATATATTATAAGAGATTCACAACTAAATATATTTAAGAGACATGGGGGAAAGTGACACAAAGCCAGGGTTGTTTTAAAATACTACAGCAAAAGACAAAGGAAAGAAAAGTGCGTGAAAAGAGAATAGATCAATTAAGAAGCTTAGAATCATAATCAGTGAATAAACATATGGGAATTCATTGTACTATTCTCACAAATTGGGCATATCTGAAATTTTCCCTATAAAATTTAAAATCTAGTTAGGCAAAAGTAAAATAAAATTACGTGCTTACCATTTTTTAATTTAATTTACTTTAATTTATCTGTAAGGGGGGAGAGAGAGAGAGAGAGAGAGAGAGAGAGAGAGAGAGAGAGAGAGAGAGAGAGAGAGAGAGAGAGAAGAGGAGCATAGGGCCTCCAGTCCCTGCAAACAAACTTCAAATGCAATGTGTAGCCTTGTGCATCAGGCTTGACATGGGTACTGCGGAATCAAACCAGGGTCCTTAGGCTTTGCTGCAGGCTAGCCCCTTAACTTCAGAGCTATCTATCTCTACAGCCTGTGGTCCTTACCATTTTCAGTGCCTCAAATATCCCTGGAATGCTAACTCTCACCTCCTTTCCCTCTACCTTGTAGCTAAGCTTAAGAGACAGCCTGCATCTCTAGGCCACAGGTACATCACGTGTGCTCACATGTTCAAAGTAACATCTGGAAGGTAAGGGGCTTCTTTGTGCTCCCCCACCAACTCATTTCCTGAATTCCCAAGCCCGGAGCCTCAGAAGGCAACTATGTTTGGAAAGACTACAGGACCCATCAGATAAATAACACCCCCCCCCCCAGATAATTAAGCACCTATCTGTGGGACTGTCTTTGGATGTAGAGTTTTGAAGCAGGTGATTAAGTCCCATTGAGGCTGTTAGCGGTGGGAACTAAGCAGGTGTGGCTCACAGAGACACCAGCCCAGGAGGCAGTGAGAAGGTGAGCTGTCTGCAAGCCAGGTACAGGGGAAACGACTTCCACCAGCACCTTGATGAGAGCATCTATCTGGCCTCCAGGAGTGAGAAAAAGCAGCTCCTGTTGGGAAGCCTCTGGTGTTTTGTTACTACAGTCCAGGCAAACTAGCACAGGACGGAACTGAACTCAGCTAGACCTGTCTTTGAACTGCTGGAAGGAATTCCAGGCTCTCCTTTCATCCAACAAGCTCCAATCTCCCATCTCTCCTTTCCTCATTCTTCATATCCCTGAAATTGTGGTTCAGCCAAAAATCCTGTCTGACTCATGGATTGGGACTCTTCAGAGGACAATATTTGTCTCCTTCCAGATTTTTCTACATCCTCTTTAGACACAAATAACAACATCCCCCCCACACTGAATATTATGGAACTTTAAAAATAAATAAATGAACTACTTGAGGATTTACTATGCAGTAGTGCTAGCCTATAATTCTACTTTTCATCTCTCCTGAAAGAGAAACATTGTCCCAACACTTAAGGCATTTATTATATCTTAAAGGAAAGCTCTTATTTCTGTTTCATTGATTCAACATGGCATTTATAATTATATTCTGGAGACAACATTGTTAAAAATTTGGGCTTTCATGCTAAAAGTGATTTTTAAAAATATGTAATTACCTACTAATTCTCCCCAAATGGTGTGATTTGCCATTTTTTTTAAAAAAATCATAACTCATGTGAAGCAATCTCCCTCCCCCAACCCCCACCCCTTTCTTGAGAAACTCTGAAATAACACATGGGTAGCTCGGCCTTGGCATAGCTAAACTCTGGAACACGTGGTGATTTCTGCAGAAACATTAAGCTGAAGTCATAACAATGGGTAATATTTTAATATAATGGAAAATGATCATTAACTTTTCTCGACAGGAAGGAAATGAATTTTCCTCATTGTACACATTCTGAGAAGTGTAAGGATGAGACAATTTCAAAGGACGCTGTGCCTAATTCAAATGGGCTTTAAGTACCATCAGAACAATAGCCTTGCAAAGCCTGGTGTCAGCAAACTGAACGAATAGAGATGCCGAGGAAAGAATAGGGCTCCAAGTGTCTCAGGAACATATGCAGATGAGTTGGAGATTTTAGGGAATGATTAATCCTACGCAGCAGTGAAGCGTCTTTCCCATGGGTCTTTCTCAGATCTCAGGTAAATCGTTATCTGTATCACGTTCTCTCTGGTACTCAACTCAAAGCGAAGATCCTATTAAACCTTCATAAACCCTTTTCAACTTAAAATAGTGCATAGTAATATTAAAAATGTGCATTTATTAAATATTCTATGCAAGTCACAAGAACTTCAAAATATTTTTCCAAGACACCTGGGACAGTGGTTGCATTTCAGAAGTCATTAATTTCAAAAGTTCTCTTTCCTATAATTTCAATTCTGTCTTGGTCCTTTACTCTGTCACCGCCCCCATTCCCTAATGATTCTTACTTTGCCCTACTTCTTCTAGTCACCTCCATTTCTTCTTTATTATTTCTGCCCAAATACACACAATTGTCTAGAATAGATATACATCCCAAGACTCCCCTCCAAACATTAAAGCCAAGTCAAACCAAAGATTAAATATGTTAAGGAAACAAGAAGAAAGCAGTCCAGTATTTAACCCATCAGGACAAGTGACCACTGAGTCTCAGTCTCTCTCTCTCTCTCTCTCTCTCTCTCTCTCTCTCTCTCTCTCTCTCTGCCACTCCTTCCTGCAATTTCCCCTCCTGGAATGGTTTCATGGCATTTTGACTGGAGCTCTACCTGAGCACCGTGTGGATCTGGCAAAACTGTCTAAAAGCTGGGCATGGTGGCACTTGCCTTTAATCACAGCACTCAGGAGGAGGATCACTGTGAGTTTGAACCCTGAGACTACAAAGTGAATTCCGGGTCAGCCTGGGCTAGAGTGAGACCCTACCTCGAAAAACAAAAACCAAACAAACAAAAATAAATATTTACAATCATTAACTTAACCCTTTCACACCTCTGCAGGTTGTTGTTAGAGATTAACTTTCTTTCTTCGTGGTGTCTTCTCTGGCACATATGACCAGTGATGGGAGCATGGAGGGATGACATCTAACAGGCCCAGCCTAGAAATGCCACTGAGAGCCATTTGCTGAGTGGAGCTGGTGCTCCAGGCCTTGAAGTCCTCCCAAAGCACACTAACTCCCAGAGCCGCTGCTCAGTGAGGAGAGCGAAAGGGACAAACCCCATGCTCCTTCACTCTCCACTTTGTTCGCAGAGCATTCTGGCAGACATCCACAGTGCCATATGCTTTAGGGAAGCGGGCATGCTAAACGCCGTGGCTGCGGGGAATTGAGTCTTGCTGCTTCAGGAGATTCGGGTGGCAGAACTGATCTAAACAAGAACGTGTCCCCATAGGTGTGTTTCCAGGAATCTGAGATTAGGACTCACAGAATAGGAAAATGGGACTTCAGAGAGGACATCAGTGGGGAAATAGAAGCCCAGAGAGGCACAGCTACTTGCCTGAAGTCACTGAGGCGTTGGTACTTAGTTCCATCACCTCCCAGCAGCACATGGACTGAGTATCTGGAACTCCTGACTCTCATATCCTTTATGCCAACACCCTATTGGAGCCCCAGACTCAGGGCTCCATCCTACACTTTAAGGGTGACCACATGGGTATCAACTGTGGCACTGTTGGTAGTTTTTAACTATTTAGTAATTTAGTTAAGGAAGGACAAGCATTTTCATTCTTTCAATGTCAAACAATTAATACCAACAAATGAAAGAAAAACAAATATAAAGGAGAAAGTGTGGACTTTGGAATCACAAGTTTCAGCCCTGCATTAGACCTCAGTTTCCTAATCTATAAATTGATAATAACCACTATTCCCACCGCCATTGATATCTTCTAGAATTTTCATGAAGATGGAAGACAAAGCCTACTAAAATTGTAGAGTCAGCCCTGTGCCTGAGAAAGTTTCTGTTGAACCAAGGTCTGGGTCTTCGGGGCATGGAAGTGTCCTGCCTCACCAAGGTGCCTGTAGCTGCCCTCACAGCCCTACCCATGACAATGCAGAGATGTAAGTCACTTGTATATGGACACTTGTATATGTGCTGAAATCACAGTGCAATGGGATGGGCTCCCAAAAATCTACCTTAGAAAATCCATTTCTCTGGTGACATTTCAAGGGGTGAAATGATGACTCTATAACCTAACATAACTATGTGGATTCCCAGTGAAATGAAAAGAGAGAAATAAGCCTGGAATACAAAAATAATTTTCAATGGATTGGGAAGAGTTGGTCTTGAAGTCACAATACAAAGTTTCAAGTCCTGACTTTGCTCTGCTTGTGTGTTTAGGAAAGTCTTTGAGCTCTGACACTTGTTAAGTGAAGATAACATCATATTTCTTATGTGGCTGTTATTTTTAAAAAGCACACAGAAAATTCTTTTAAAGAAGCACAATGTGTGAGTACATTTTAATTATATAACAGGTATTGTAAACATTTTTACCAGAATTGTGGGTTTTCTTTTTTTAAAAAAATCTCACAGCAGGTAGAAACTGACAAAGAAATATATTTTCTTAGTTATGAAATTTGATGTTATTTGGGTTTGGTCTTTAAATATCCCTTGGGGTAGTTTGGATGTAAAATGCTTCTCCCCACTGCAAAGCATGATAAGTTTGTGAGTAAGCCTCATATTTAACCCTCAGTTGGTGAAGTCTACGGGAGGCAGGGCCTTGCTAGAAGGAGTTTGTCACTGAGAGCAGACCTTGAGATTTTATACTTCAGCCCCACCTGTGGGCACCAGCTAGCTCATTCTCTCTGCTTCTCCCCAGCTGCTATAGAAATGTGATACCCAGCTCTTTGTTCCTGCCATGATTTCCCCTTCACAATAAAACTTCCCCTTGAAACTATGGACCAGAAATATGCACGTTCCTTCCATAAGCTACTTCGGATCAAGTGTTTGTCTCAGCAACAAGAAGGTAACTGATACATCTTCCAAAATGCATGTGGTGGAGTCTTAGTCATGGTTGATGGTCATATTAGAAGGTGGTAGAACCTTAAAGAGTGAGCGGATGGGTCATAGCTGCATGCTCTTGAAGGGGATATGGAGACTTTAGCTTCTCTCTCTCTCTCTCTCTCTCTCTCTCTCTCTCTCTCTCTCTCTGATTCCAGGCTTCCATAAGGTGAGCTGCTTTGCTCTGTGACTTGTTCTCCACCATGATGTTCTTACTTTACCAACATCTTAAGTGACGAGGACAAGAGACCGTGGGCTGAAACCTCTGAAACTTTAATCCAAAATCAATCTTTTCTACTTTTCAGTTGACTGTCTCAGGTATTTTGTTTCAGGGAGGGAAAGCTGACTATCACAGGTGATTAGCTTAGTTTTCTCTAACCTGGGATCCTGCCTTTGAGCAACATGAGCTGCATACCTGTCTGTTTGAACCCCTGCCCCACCCCCTGGAGCTAGCTGCCCCATGCCTTGGCTCAGCCCAGGAGCAAGACACAGCAGACAAGCAGTACAGGAGGAAAAGTTCAAGGGGCATCCTCTTGTCCTCTGCAAGAGCCAGACTTCTGTTTTCTCCATTTGCCTCTAGTTACAGCTCAGCAAAATAGCCAATAGAACAGAGACGAGGGTTACAGGAAAGGAAGGAACCTTTCTTGAGAGAGAGAAAGAAAGAGAGAGAGAGAGAGAGAGAGAATATGGGCATGCCAGGGCCTCCAATCACTGCAAACCAACTCCAGATCCATGTGCCACTTAGTGCATCTGGCTTTACTTGAGTGCTGGGGAATCAAATCAGGGCCATCAGGGGTTGCAAGCAAGTTCCTTTAACCACTGAGCCATCTCTCCAGGCCCGCAAGATAACCTCATGCATACTCTGAAGCTTCACAGTGTGACCACTGCTTTCACTACCTCTCTAAAGATTAACTTTTGGAGCTGGCTAAATAGAGATGAGACCTCAGCAGCATCACCGCAGACTCATTTCTCTGTTGGAATTGACATTGGACCGCTGGTGAACCAATCACTTGAGAGACTCCAAAGCAGGGGAAAGGCAAGTAATTAAAATACATAAAGCTGAAGAGGCAATTTCTGTCCTACACCATGATCAATAAAATAACAATTTAAAGAGGCCAGCTTCTCACCACACCCTGAGACAAGCTAGCATATAGAGTCTGTCATGTTTTGGACAAGATAAAAACCTTCTTAAGTGCTACAGAGCATTTTCATCTTTCAGAGGTTTCCCACCTCCTGGCAGAAGGAATTTGGAAACTTTCAGCAAGACCTTGCAATTGTTCTTAACTCTTATGTAGACATCTCCGGCACGAGATCATATTAAAGGCACAAACACACGTACATATGTGGTTCACAAGCCAGATGTAACGCTAAGAAAATGTACAAAAGATTATTTTTGGAAACACAAATTGGGAAAAGTTCATCTCTAAGACAATAGTTGACAAGACTAATGATACATAACCAGTGGTTCTTCTCTATTGGACCAGGCCCAGCTGGGCAGGCTCTAACTTAGCCACTCCTCTGGATATTGATGCCAACATCGATCTGTAAAGACATCACGAGGGAAATGAGATGGAGAATGTTATTGCCACAGTTTGGGTGTTTGTCGTCTCCAAAACTCCCCTTGAAATCTAACTGCTAATGTCATCCTAGTGGGAGGTGAGACCTGGAGAAGGTGATTAGGCCAGAAGAGCTTTACCTCCAGGAACGGACCTAGCGCCTTAATAAAAGAGCTTCCCCTCATCTTTTCTACCACGTGAGGACCAGTATTCTTCCCCTTGGCAGGATTAGACTTCAAAGTGGCCTCCTGGGGGCTGGAGAGATGGCTCAGCGGATAAGGCACTTGCCTCTGGTGCCTAAGGCCCTGGGTTCAATTCCCCAGGACCCATATAAGTCAGACCCACAAGGTGGTGGCCCTGGTGTTCTCTCTGTCTCTGTCTCTGTCTCTCTCTCTCTCTGTATCTCTCTGCTTGAAAAATAAATAAATAAAATATTTCTAAAAAAAAAAAAAAGTGGCCTCGTGGGACAGGAGACTAAACCCTCAGCAGATGCCCAACCTACCAGTGACTTGATACTGGATCTCTCACTCTTCAGAACTGGGACCTGATAGTTTCTAATTTGTATTTATTTGTGCACGCACATATGTCTTTGTGTGTGTGCATGCAGACCCTTGCCACTGGAAACAAGTAGCAGATGCTTGGGAATCGAACCTAGGCTGGCTGTCTTTGCAAACTGACATCTTTAACCACTGAGCCCCAGACCAAACTAATAATGTTTTGGTTTCTTATAAATTTCTTATAAAATTTTGTTTTCTGTTGTACCAGCAAGACAGAGAAACAATCTTTAAGCATGTCCACCTTTGGAAAATCAAATCAATCATTTAAGAATATACTTAATGTACTAGAAACAAATTCTTTTCCACAGATCTCACAAGTGGTTGACATCCCCCTGTGTGATTAATTGTGAAAGTTATGGACCACTTTTCCCAAACAGGTCCACAGGGCCTTCTTAACCCATACCTAACACTTTGAGTCATCCTTATAAAGAAAGCAAGCCTCTGGCCTGACGGTGAAGAATGGCTCTCCAACTATTAATATGAGGTGTCCACTGAGAGAAATTCCTGCTATTGACTGAGCTGGAAGGAGAGGAGAGGAACAAATGGAAAAGGCACAGTTCTTATCATTTCCTTGGTGACAAGCTGTTGGGACAGGCCAGATCAATACGTGAGAGAGACTGAAAGACCAATGCCCAGTGTGGCGAGTGCGTTCCCCAACTCTGCCTCCTTCATTATGGTGTTTCTTTGTTTGCTTGTTTGGTTTTGTTTTTTCCAGGTAGGGTCTCACTCTAGCCCAGGCTGACCTAGATGGAATTCACTATGTAGTCCCATGGTCTCCTCAAACTCATTGCGATTCACCTACCTCTGCCTCGGGAATGCTGGGATTAAAGGCGTGTGCCACCACACCAGCCTCATTATGGTATTTCTCTATCCCTAGAACTTTGCTGCTTTAGCACATTTACAGCCTCTGCTTATTGCACTTAAGACAAAATTAGAGGAAACCCAAACCCAAATAATGCCGTACCTATGGTGTCTGCAAGACAAAACAGGGTAGTCAGTTCAGTGAGTGCTGGTGGCCTGAGTGAGGTTAATTTGGACTAAAGAGGAGGAGAGAAAATAAGATTTCTTTAATGCAAAAAAAAAATAATAAGGACAGAGATGTTGGAACTCACAAGGGAGTATGACAAATGATGGCTTGGGGATCTCCAATTTTAGATATGTCATATTTCTGGAAAACATGGAAGAAGGCAAATTACCTTTCAGTCAAAAGGCACCCTAGTTCTTTTGTCCTGGCCATTCGTGTATTGGTCAATGTCAAAGAAATGAGCTGGGGGGAGGGGCGGGGGCATCTGCCAGTTTAAAGTGGAATGCTGGAATATTCTGACCTTCCATGGAAAAGGAATAGTACTATCTGACACAGAACTGACAGGGGTTAGAGGGGGCCCTGGATAACCGTAAGGAATGTGCTCACGGGTAGAGCGCTTCGTCTGCAAGTCCCATTGCATTCCTTGATACTGTCTGCATACCTGGCCCAAGCCTTAGGGACCTTTAAGCAGACATAAATAGAAAGGCATCAAGAAAAGTGCGTATTTAGAAAAAAACACAAGACAGGAGCTTAACTTGGGAAATGACTAATGCCAATTCCTTCACCGTCAGTTACAGTTTGGATGAAATATCCCTGAAACTCACATGCTGAAGGCATTGTCCCACACTAGTGTTAACAGATGGTTGGCTCATGATCTAATCTATTGATGATTTATAATTGAATGCATTATTGAGAAACTGGGGACAGTGGCATTTGCTTAGAGGTAGCACGTTGCTAAGGGCATGCCTTTGAAGGATTTTTCTTATCCGGGGACTCCTCCTCTGTCTCTCTTCTCTGCTTCCTGGGTGCCCTTAGCTGAGGACATTTCCAGTCACGTCATCCCCTTAAACCACAGCACTTCATCGTTTTCTCAGGCCAGCTCACCATGGGCTGGAAGCATAAACCAGAAGAAACCTCTCTTGAAATTGCTGTTCTAGGGTAATTTTTCCACAGAGACAAGAAGCTAACTAACAGAAGTTCATGCAGTTTGAAAACCTTCCTTTGAATGGACTCTTATGGTACAGAATAGACTTGGTTTGGATGTGAGCTTACCAAATACTGATGAAAGAATCAGATGCCCTTCTGTTCAGGGCCTTGGAGGGGAGAATGATAGCAATATAAAGAAGCATTCTCTGCCATTTAAATTGAGACCATTTCCCAGTCAGCTCACACTTGTAAATTCCACAAGGATTTCTTTCTGATTTTATGATCCTGGAATCTATAACCAAAAGAAAATGGAGTGAGATCCCATCCTAACAAACCTCAGGGGATATCCTCCGCCTTGCCTACATTACTTACACTAAGTATTTGCTTGAAGGAAGGAGGGCTTTAGAAACATCTGGTTCCACAGATTTTTGGACGCAATCTAATGCAATTTGTTGGTAATAGGATTTGATCTGTACTAAATCTGAATGTCTGCATTATTTCACTGGATTTAATGAAGTTTCCTTGTTGAGATACATGCAATATTATCCCAGGTGGGAGTGATCAGGAAAGCTAATAATGCAAGTGTTCTTTATAAGGAGGCATTAAATTGTCAGAGAATTCACATATGATCTCATTAAAATCTTACCTTGAGGAGAGCTGAAGGGAGAATAAACAAGTTGTCTTAAAGAAAACACATGAACCATCAGATGAAAAGATCGACTGCAGCAAAGTTGCCTATGAGGGTGACCTTTCAAAGATGGACCCCACAATAAATCACACCTTCCCTTATTTTTGCATAGTGTACTTTCTTCTGGAAAGTGGCTCATTATTGACCAGTGAAATATGACAGAAGGAACATAGCATGGCTTCAGATGCTTGTGTGAAAGAAACTTGAGACTCTCTCTCCTCTCTCTCTCTCTTTCTCTCTCTCTCTCTCTCTCTCTCTCTCTCTCTCTCTCTTTCTCTCTTTCTCAGAGAAACTCTCAAGCCACACAGAGAGAACACACACAGGTGCTCCAGGTGACAGCCCTCACCGGGCTTCTGAATGACAACCAGCACCAGTTGTCAGCCTTGGACTTCTGGCTCAGTTGAGCCTTCAGCTGGCTGCAGCCCCAACCACCATCTCATGACAGGATGTGATGCTTTAAGTCAACGAGGCTGAGTCACAGAGCTGTCAGACAAGTTAGTAGATCATTTAAGTCTTTAACGTTTGGGGTGGCTGATCACATAAGAATACCACTCAGTGTCTGAATAGCTGCTTGGTGGAGAGACCATTGAGTTTTCATGCAACAGCTCTTGGATACCAGAAGCTCCTGACCACACTGCTGGGTATTTTCTGGAGAGATCCTCAGCTCCATCCCTCTTAGTCCTGGACTTCCCTCCTTACTTCAGAAAAGGCAAGTCTCCAGTTTGTGAGATGACAGAATGATGATAAGTAAGAGGCAACTTGATCCTTAGTGGGCCTCATTTCAAGCTGATGGTTCCACACTGAAATGTTCATGAGGCTTCTGAGGTGATAGGATGATGGCGATGTCACCCCATGATGGATGGCTTCATGGGGGGAATACTTGGGAAACAGAGTGATCACATGTCAATTGAGAAAGATGGAGAATGGGAGGGGTCAGTGTTCCTCTTATAACAATTCAACTTCACGAGAACTAAACAGGCTCTCAAGAGAATGTGCCAATCTCTTCCAAAGGCGGTGCCCACTGGCCTGTCACTAAGGTCCACTCAGAAAAGCCTCATTACCTTTTTAATATCATCACATGGAAGACCAGGCTCCCAAAACCTGAATTCTTCAGGAATACTAAAACTGAAACAGAACCATAGCACTGTATGCTACAGTCACAAAATGTTTTTATGTCCACACCTGATTTGAGGAATGAAAGGATCCAGATGATCCCAGGCACTTTGTAAAACTAATTTATTTATTTTGTTCTATTAGGGATCAAACCGAGGGCCTTGCACATACTGAGAGCAAGAGTTCTACCTCTGAGCTGACTCACAGTCCTTATGTATCTTTGTAAAATCCCTCTCCTTAAGTAGCTCAGGGAGATGTCATGTCTGTCCCCACCAGTAGCAAAGGCCCATTACTGGTTTGCAATCTTCTGTCCAGAGGGACAAGGGGCAGTTGATCTCTGAAAATGAAGATAGAGTAGCAAAAGGGATTATGGGCAGCTAAGAAGCAGAAGAAGACTGTAAAAATCCCTTGACATTCCTTGGATTTATGTTCCATGATCAGACCTGAGAGCCATGACTTTCTCCATGAACAGAGATGAGAACAAGTGTCTCTAAGCTTTGCTGATGGCTGAGCCATGGAACACACTCCTCCTCCATGTGTGTTGTCAATGGATTTAAGGGATATCACCTCAGGTTCAATGCTTTCAAGGAAGCCTGGAGAGAAACAGGTCCTGAATGCATTGCTTTCCATTGGCACAGAGGGCATTCGATTCCAGCTCTCTATGGTGTCATCCTTTTTCTCTCCTGGAAGAGGAGGCTGGAGCAGGCCTCCAAAAATCAACACATCCCCATGACCAACACGTCTAGGTGGATACCAGGGAAACGCTTCTTTAATTAAAAAAAGATTCCCAACATTCAACCCAAAAGATTTTGGTGTCTATATTTCTCATGGAGACAGGAAGCCCCCTAAAGGTCAGGTCTGACTTTCTACTTTTCAAACTTTTTGGAGAGGGCTCTCACTTACTGATCACTGCTGCTCCCTGGCATGATACCCCATGTTAGGGCAGGCCCCTCTCCTCAGCACCTGTTGGCTCCATGGGCACAATGCAATAAATAAAACAGAGAGCAAGCACAGAACATCTCATCTAGGTGGGAATAGAGACGTCGAATTCTTGTACCTCGTTCTCCCATTCCCAACCCATGGTTCTCTCAGAACAGAACGAGTATACATACCCACCTCCACATCAACCTCTCCCCACCCACAAGCTTCACTCCTAGGCTGCAGCAACTTGCCTGAATATAAATAAAGATATAAGAACCCTCTTCTGAGAGGAGTGTCCATTGCCTGTCAGTCTCATACTCTGCCCTTGGCCTTCAGGACAAAGCAGATGAATAAGAACAAATGTTGGCCTGTCCTTCCTGGCTGTTGGACGTTCCTGAAGGGAGCTTCATATTTGTGATGGTGACAAGAAGTTGGGCATGGTCAGCTCATTCTCTTATTTATTTATTTTTAAATATTTTATTAGTTAATTTTAAAAATATTTTATTTATTTTAAGGAAGTAATAGAGAAAGATAGGAAGACAGACAGACAGAGAGAGAGAGAGAGAGAGAGAGAGAGAGAGAGAGAGAGAGAGAGAGCATGCCAGGATCTCTTGGCACTGCACACCAACTCCAGATGCATGTGCCACCTTGTGCATCTGGCTTTGTGTGGGTACTGGGGAATCGAACCTGGGCTGGCAGTCTTTGCAAGCAAGCTCTTTATCCACTGAGCCATCTCTCCAGGCCCATGATCCTCTTCTTTAATCTCCACTGTCAGTTAGACCTGGCAAATTATTTAAAGGCTTTGTATACTGACCAAGAAAACACAAATTATAAGGGGTTAAGAAGCAAGATATGAACCCAGTGCATCTGCCCCCTCTAATTACCCTCTGTCCTTGAATTCAGACCTAGCCAGAGATAGGTCAGCCTTACCTGTTCCAGGGCCAGCACAGCAGGACACAGCCATGAAAACTGTGATCTGTCTAACTCTAAGGACCATTATATTGTCATGGTGACCTATGATACTGTATACTCAGAAGCAGTGCAGTGTTATGCTTGCAACTCTACCTCTTGCTGCCTCATAAAGAAGTTTGGGCCAAATAAGAAAGTCACTGTTAAAAAAAGAAAATAAAGTCACTGTTGGAATTGGGCTGAGGTTAGCTATGCCAGGCTGAGCCAGGAGAATTATCATGAGTTAAAAGCCAGGCTGGGCTAAGGAGTGAGACCCTATCTCAACAACAACAACAACAACAACAACAACAACAACAACAACAATAATAAGCTACCCCAAACTTGGCTCTGTAAGAACCATCATGGTATTTCTATTTGGTTTAGCAGAAACTCTTGTTTGCAAGCCATGACTACTTATTAACAGATGTATGTATCTCATCTGTTTCCAGGGAGTTTATGGTAGTCAGTTTATCACATCTACTTCTGAACTAGGAGGAGTCTAAGCAGTGCCTTCAGGGAGTTGAACTTGTGTGAGAGAGACTAGGGGGCTAAGGAGCTCTTCCCTCCAGCAAATAAATAAATAAAGTACCAAGAAAATGAGGTCTGGCTAGGCACCGGCTCACCTCCTCTCAGTACATCCCTCAGGTCTTACTCTTCCTGGGTGTCTGACACACCCTGCAGGCTAGCCTGAGGAAGGAGAGCTGTGAGCAGCCCAGATGAAATCTCCGAGGGAGATTCCTAATCCAAAGAGAAGAGCCCTGGCATCAGACACACAGAAGTGAGGTGGGACTGTGTGGGGGGTGGGCGTCATTTCTGAAAGGAAAACATGAGGCACCAGGCAGGGTTTTTAATATTCAGGTTGAAAGGGTTTTAGATATGACTTGGCACCCTCGGCAATAATCTACTTTAATTCAATTTTCTCTCGAAAGTTCCTTCTTTCGCTTCTTACATAGATGCATGAGAAAATGCGCCACTTGTCTTTGCAAAGTGCCTTGGCTACACTCCTAGGGACAGAGCACAGCACGCAGAGAACGTCTCTGGCTGGACGCTGGACTGTGGGCACAGCCAGGGCATTCTCCACCACATGGCTCAGGTCACCAGACTTAGCTCTCTTGCTGTCCTTGGAAGGGGCAGGTTCCCTGTCTCCCAGGGAAAAAATAATATCCCAAAGCGGATTGTAAATCCTTTCCTGCTTCATTTCTTTGCTCCCAATATCCATCAGGTAGCCAAACAAAGCGGGCTTTCCAACACACCCGGTTGTCACCAACACAGCCAAGACGATCCCTACTCCATGGTCCAGCCTGTCATTATTTGTAAATGTGCAACATGGATTCCCGCATAGCACACGTTGCCTCCAAATAATTCACAAATCTCCCTGCCTCAGCTGGAGTTTCAGCCACTGCACTCCTATCCCATGGAGACCAAGAGAAAAATTGCATATCTAGGAATGAGATGGGCAAGCGTGGTCTCCTGGCAATTTGCAGCCAATTACAAGTGTACACTGCTTTGCACAATGGATGTGCTACAGAAAAGGTTATATGCAAATCGAATTTTTGTAAATTGAATTATATTTAACATGCACCAAGGGAGTAGGCTATTTTAGGGACACCAAAGTTGAATTCATTTTGTGAGGCTGGGAACCTTTTGCAAGTATATTACCATCTTCCAATTTTTATATTTGTTGATAAGGTCGGGTTTTATTATTTTGGACTTTTCTGAATAAGAACGTGCCTACAGTGTTGGGGGGTGTTCTAGTCAACTTTCTTGTTGCTGCAGAAAATCCAACCAAAGATGTTTGAAAGGAATGGGTTTATTTTGGCTTATGGACTCGAGGGGAGACTCCATCCTGGCAGGGAAAACGATGGCATGAGCAGAGGGTGGACATCACCTCCGCCACAGCACTGCAAACAGGAAGGTGTGCCAAACACTAACAAAGGGAAGCTGGCTTATAACCCCCATAAGCCCACCCCAACAACACCGCTCCAACAAGGTTCTAATACCCAAAGTGCCATCAGCTGGGGAGCAATCATTCAGAGCGCATTCATTTGTGGGGGACACCAGGATCAAACCATGACAAGGTGGTAAAATCAGATGCTCAGAACCTCCTTTTGGATCTAGAAGTTTGAGAAGGAGAATGAAAACTGATTTATTTACCAGGTTCCACATGGTACTGTTGTTTTAAGTTAAGCCCAGTTACTCCCCTCCGCCAGGGCTCTCTGTGCCTCTATGGCATTATCCTACTCTGGAATTGCAGGCTTCCAGAAGGGTGATGTCATGAAATGACAGTCAGTTTAACCAGGGCTTGGTTAAACTAAGAACTCTTAGACACTGTCTTCACAGGGTCTGCAGCCCAACTGTTTCACAAAGGACTCTGCAAACATCTGAGGTCTGAGATAACAAAAAGGGAAAACACAAATCAAAATTAATAAATGCAGAATTAAAGATCTACAAACTATAACATTGTGTCAACTTCATTAATTGTTAAGTTTGGTATTAATAAAAATTTAATATAGAATGGAAAGGGAAAAAACAAAACCACCATTGTTTATGGCTTCTCTAAGGGTGCATGTTAAAAAATCTTATAGACAAACTACATTGTCAGTAGAAGCTGGATTATCGCAAAGTAGCAATAAACCCTGAAACGTCAAAGATCTAACACAAGGCTAGTTCATTTCCTTCTTATGCAGAAGTTTTGAGTGACTTTCTACCACAGTATGGTTCATCAACTAGGGCTCTATACCTTGATACAAGTTGACCACTGTGCTTAAGAAAATTACACAGGGGCTGGAGAGATTGCTCAGTGGTTAGGGCACTTGTCTCCAGTGCCTGAGGACCCGGGTTTAATTCCCCGGTACCCACATAAGCCAGATGCACAAAGTGGCACATGCATCTGGAGTATGAGTTCATTTGCAGTGGCTAGAGGCCCTGGCATGCACATGCTCTCTCTGTCTCTGTCTCTGTCTCTCTCTCTCGTAGCTCTCTGCATACAAGTAGACAAAATAAAAAAAGAAAAAGAAAAGAAAAGAAAACCACCCAGGAGCTTCCCATTGTTTCAGCTCACAAGTGGTGTCATCATTTCTGTCCCCGCTTCATTGCTGCCTCTGGTCACATGTATCTGGGCTGTGTAGCTTTTTGTTTATTTAGGGAATACCTTTCATGTGCACTGGACACACTATTAAAATATATAAGAATTGGGCTGGAGAGATGATTCAGAGGTTAAAGCACTGATAGTATTTTAATGTGAAATATGAGTGTATTTTCTTATGTTTGATATGATTTGGAATGGGGCTTCCAAGTATAAGAAGGTTCTACCAAAGTCATTAATGAAAAGTCATGCAACTGAATTGTCTGTTTGGATCCCCACTGAGAGAATCATTGTCTGAACATTTCCGCCATGATGATGAGGAAGCTCTGGCCCTCCAGACACCTCACCTCATCTAGGCTTGTGTTGTGGTCAGCTTTCTAGTTGCTGCGCAGAAAGAACCCAAACAAACGTGGCTTATGGAGGAATGAGTTTATTTGGCTTATGGACTCGAGGGGAGACTCCATCCTGGCAGGGAAAATGATGGCATGAGCAGAGGGTGGACATCACCTCGGCCACAGCACTGCAAACAATGGCTGGACAGTGTGGCAAACACTGGCAAGGGGAAGCTGGCTTATAACCCCATAAGCCTGCCCCCAACAACACAGCTCTAGGAGGTTCTAATTCCCAAACTGCCATCAGCTGAAGATTGATCACTGAGAAGACATTTGTTTGTGGGGGACACCTGGATCAAACCATGACAGCTTGTCTTTGCATATGGGCCAAGATGGAGTGGGTCATGGCAATACCATACAGAGACAGGCTTCTTACAGGCTGCATATCTGTCCGTGTGAGCACAGGCCTTGTGATGCCATGGAACAGGGCTGGCTGAGGGCTCTTCACAGGAAGGACAGAAATGCTCCCCGGAAGGAAATCAAGTCAGAGAAAGGAAAGGAAGGGGGAGGACCCCCAGCTGGGCCAAAGACTGAGTCATGCAAAGAAGCAGGAAGTGACTTTTTGAACCTCTTGATGTCCCTGTGGGGTTGGACTTCGTCTTTATTGGATTTGCCCAGAACAACTTCCTGGCCCATTTCCTTTACTGCACCAGAGCCTCAACTCTGTCCACTAAGCAGCTTCCTTCTTCTCTAAGATGACACTGTGCTAGAGTTACCTTTGTGTTCCTGGCACAAAGCACCCAACCCAAAGCTCTCTGATGACAGGGGAAAGCATGGCATGAGCAGAGGCTGGACATCACCTCTACCACAGCAGTTGGACACCATGGCAGGAGAGTGAGGCAAACACTGGTGAGGGGAAGCTGGCAATAATATCCATAAAGCCTGCCTGACATAACACACCTCCAGGAGGCTCCAATTCCAAAACTGCCATGTGCTGGGGAATCAAGCCTTCAGGACACATGAGTTTATGAGAAACATCTAGTTCAAACCACCTTAATCATCTTTTAGGGTTTTTCTTCTGCCCTCTTTGCCCCGTTGACTTCCAATTACAGCAGTGTAGGTGGTCAAATTGTTCTTTCTCAGCCCAAATCATGGGTCACCCTGGAAGACAAAAGTGAACCTAGGGAAAAGAGAAGATTCTAGAAAATGTGACTGGGAAAATCAACAGTACATATCACCTATAGCTTCCCTATCTTCTCCAATACCACACGAAGAAGTGTTGGTTGTGGAGAGACAAGTTTCTCTCTGTGACCATAGCTGAAATATATGTCCAGCTTACTGGGTCATTGAGCAACATTTTCATGCAACCCGAGCACCTCGGTTAGAATATGCCCCTGGGAGGTATTTCTGAACTCCATGTGGGTGTCAGAAATACTGTCTGAGCCTTTGCAGCAATAGAACAAGCAGCTAATGGTTCTGCTTGCAGACTAGTATGGAGGGACATATTGGGAGTGGAGAAAACTCAGTAACTTCAACAACTTCTCAAGGTGATGCTTGGAAGGTGAACATTCATCTGTATTTATGACCAATAAAATGTTGTGACTGATTTTTGTCATTGGCATGGTGGTCACAGAATTAGGCAAAAACAGGGCTGGAGAGATAGCTCAGTGACTAAGGAAGTTGCCTGCAGAGCCTAACCAGCCAGGTTTCATTCCCCAGCAACCAGGTAAAACCAGATGCACAAAGTGGTACATGCATCTGGAGTTTGTTTGTAGTGGCTAGAGGCCTTGGTACACCCATTTTCTCTGTCTCTCTTCTCTCTCGCTCCGCTTGCAAATAAATAAGTAAAAATGTTTTTGAAAAGAATTAGGCAAGACAATAAGAGATCTGATTACATGTCATTTAAAATATATCCTTGATCTGTAGCTGCACTCTGAAGGGTTTGGGGGGAAAATCAGAGAACACAGTGGTAAAGAAAGAAGTTGAATCCAAGCAAAATGCAGGAGTAAAGATTCGAAAAATCAGCCTCACATATATTAGGTAATGATGTGATTCAAATATTTGGTAAATATGGACATAGCAACCATAAACTTGGGAGGGAATTCTCATGGGTCCCATCAGAGTCATAGACACAAATCCAGTTGGTATCCTGGCATCCTGGTCTTTAATCACAAAGAAAACCAACCAGCTAAAAATGTCACCCTCAATATGGCATATGAACATTTCTGCAAATTTATTTTGAATAACACATATTTTCCTTACATATATTTTAACCCCTGAAAGATTTAGGGGAAAGTGTGTGTGTGTGTGTGTGTGTGTGTGTGTGTGTGTGTGTGTGTGTAGATACATTTGTGTTTACAAAAGTGTGTGTACATGGGGCTGGGAAAACAACTCACTGGTTAAAGATGTTTGCTTACAAAGCCTGCCGACCCAGATTCAATTCCCAAATGACCCATGTAAATCCAGACCAAAAAAGTGTCATAAACATTTGGCATTTGTTTGCAGTGGCAAGAGCCCTGGTACAACCATACACACATGTGCAAATAAATAATATTTTTAATGAATACACATATTTTTCTAAGAAAATCAATCTCCTAATATTACTGTTTGGGACTTGAGTGGTACTATGTGCATATTTACCATTTTGGAAAACTTGTAATTACTAATGGAATTTGATTTATTAGAGTGATATGCTAGAATGACAATTCTAATTTAAAGTGAGCAGATGAGATTTTAAGCTAAAATCTTTTTAAAAGACTGTGCTTACTAGTCAGACAAGTTAGACAAAGGATGTTCTTAGAACTAAAAGTAAATAATAAAAGTTTATATACTCAGTTAAAAATATGCAACAGAATTTAATGATTAACTTGGATATCGGACTAAAAGTTAATCAAAGGTTTCCTTAAAAGTTAAAATTTGCTTGGTTTTGAAATAAAACTTTGAGTTGAACTTGAATGTCAAATGTAGGCTAGAGGGATAGCTCAGCAGGTTTAAGCACTTACCTGCAAAGCCTAACTCTGGTTGCATTTCCCAGTACCTATGTAACGCTAGATGCACAATGTAGTACGTGCATCTGTAATTTGTAGTGGCTCGGGGCCCTGGTGTGCCAATTCTCTCTCTCTCTCTCACTCCTCTCTCTTCTCGCTATCACCCTCTGCTTGCAAATAAATATATAACTTTTTTTAAAAATTCAAATGTGTGCTGGAGAGATGGTTCAGTGCTTAAAGTGCTTGCCTGCAAAACCTCATGAACTGAATTCAATTCCCTCAATTCCCCAGTACCCACATAAAGCCAGATGCACAAAGTTTGCATCTGAAGTTTGCAGTGGCTGAAGACCCAGGCATGTCCATTCTCTCTCTCCCCTCTCTCTGTCTATCTCTCTGTCTCTCTCTGTCTCTCTCTGCTTACAAATAAATAAATAAAATATTGAAAAAAGCCAAATGTTTTCTGTTTTGTAAATATGTATAGTATGTGCATGGACAGTGCACGTGTATTGTGAAGATGTGTGTGCCTCATGCACACACATGTAGAGGCTGGAGGAGGACCCCTGACATCCCCCTCGATGGCTCTCCCCCTTTACATCCTTGAGACAGAGTCCTACTCAACCTGGAGTTCACACTTCTTCAGTTAGACTGGCTGACCAATGAGCATCAGCCATCCTCCCGTCTCCTCTGCCCTCAACATCTGGACACTGTCACACCCAGCATTGCACAGATCCTTCTGCTTGGACACCAAACACTCTTACCCACGGAGGCACCACCCCAGGCCACTAAAACTAACCTTAATAAATTTAGTATTAATAGGAACTATGGTAACATCTGAATAAACTTTCCGGGCACAAAATGTTACATCAACGATAACTCCTATCAATCTTTAGAAAAAAATCAAAACTCCCATATTAGGCTATTGTTTTCCCTTCCCACAGTCACTGTGGAGACCCACACTGAAGTGATGCTTTCTTTCACGGCTCAGAGGCCTCTTCAAACTCACCTGAGATTACATGCAGTCAGCTTAGGCCCTTTGTCCTTTCGTCAGATCTATTCAGATATTTTAGTTGGGAATTGGATGACAAAATTATCTAACATCAAACTTAATGTCACCACCCTGAGTGTCTGCAACGTGACATGGAACTCAAAAGTAGGCATTTCAGATGTGGCACAGAGGGTGGTTCTGGCCTCTTTCCCACACACCTTGAGGATCACTAACATCTCTTTTCCAAAGAGCCAAGAGGAAGCTTTGCTATTTGAAACTTGACCTAGGCACAGAGCAGAATGTCAGCTGACACCCAAGTTAACCAAGATTCCAGAGAGGGATTCCATCCAGAGCCAGTGAGAGAAGCAAGTCATGGGGTGTATTCATGACTTCCTGTTGCTATGAACAAATACCTGATAGAAGCAACTTAAAGAGAGAAAAGGTTTCACTTGGCTTACAGTTCCAGGGGACACAATCCATCATGGTGAGGAAGGCATGGTGGCAGGGGTGGGAAGCCAACTGAAAACAGAGAATGAACAAGTGAGGCTTTTATAAAGCCTCGAGGCCCATGTCTGATAAGGCTCCACCTCCAAAATATTCCACAACCTTCCCAAATAGTGCCACCAAGTGTTTAAACACTTAAGTCTATGGGGAACATTTTACATGCAAACCACAGAGGGGAGTTCTCAAGGGCTGGTGACACATTTTATAAATTTTATTTATTTATGAGAGAGATAGAAATAGGAACCAACAGAGTAAGAGAGAATGGGCACACCAGGGCCTCTTGCCACTGCAAATGAACTCCAGACACATGCGTCACTGTGCACCTGGCTTTATGTGGAGACTGAGGAATCAAACTCTAGCTGTCAGGTTCTTTCAAGTGAGCAGCTTCAACCACTGAGCCACGTGGTTGGTAAGATATTCCTTTTGTTACTAGCAGACTATTATTCAGGGGTTAAATGGAATGTGAAAAAAATGTGCAAAAGAGAAATGCTTACAATGGATTTAGGGCCTCACTCACATCCACATTAACTTAGGCACTAAGATTCTTTTAAAATATATATATATATTTAAGGAGAGAGAGAGAGAGAGAGAGAGAGAATGAGAGAGAGAGAGAGAGAGAGAATGGGAATGCTAGAGCCTCCAGCTGCTGTAAACAAACCACAGACACGTGAGCCAGTATGTGCATCTGGGCTTTATTTGGGCACTGGGAAATCAAACCCGGGGCGTTAGCCTTTGCAGACAAGCACCTTAACCGCTGAGCCATCTCTCCAGCTACTTACTTGTTTGTTTTTGAAATTGAAAATCCATCCGCATTGTTTCCACTCTAAACAGCTGCCTCTCTCTTCGCTATGTTGCATCCCTCAACTTTACTTAATATGATCAGGCAAACAGTGGGTTTCCACACTTTAATAAATAAAAGAAAATAATCCTTAAAGTTGTACTCAATCTTCTTTTGGGTCCCCATTAGATCAGTGCCAAGGAACAAAGTGACTCCATAGTATTTGCTCTGAAATCAATCGCCTTTAAGGCTTGTCAGGTAATCGTAAAAGCAAATCCCACCAGCCTTTGCAGGGAATTGTGGGTGCCTGAGCAGCATGAATGTGAGTCATTTCCTGAAGAGCCTTGTGCTTCACCCTACCCCATGAGCAGGTCTGCTGACATGGCCGGCTACTGTATATGCACCCACAACCAACCAGAGTCTGTATCAATAAGCACGACCTGAGAAGATCAGGAAAGCCTCAGAAGACTTTCAGGGCCATTCATTCATTCATTCAAATGAAATCTTTAGTAAACACTTCATATGCACAAGACGCAGGTTAGGTTTTGGACTCCAGTCTGCAAAGTTTGGCAAACTGCTTTCTTTGTGTGAAGTGTGATCAAGGACACAACCTCTCAGGAGGGACTGCTGTACTTGGCATTGGGAATTACACTGTGGCTCAGCAAGCAAAGTGGATTAGTAACAATTAATAATGATGACTACAGTCTAAGGAGTTCTAAGTTCTCATTTCTTCCAGAATGATCCTGGGACCTCAGCTTGAATGTATGAATAATGTGAGAATTATTTGGGGGAAAAATAATGGGAAAATTCTAGCAAATTAGTGGTGGGAGGGATGGAGCTGGAGGGGCAGTCGATGTAGCAGAGAGGGATGAAGACCTCTGTGTTCATAGTTGGTCCAGCTCCTGGGCTATGCTACCAAAGGGTGAGTCATTCAGGTCTTTTCTTTTTTGAGGTAGTGTCTCTCTCTAGCCCAGAGTGACCTGGAATTCACTATAATCTCAGGCTGTCCTTGAACTCACAGTGATCCTCCTACCTCTGCTTGGTGTGGTGGCACAGCCTTTAGTCCCAGTACTTGGGAGGCCTGGCTCAATTTGTTCATTTAAAAATAAATTTTTGCAACAATGAGAGAGAGAGAGAGAGAGAGAGAGAGAGAGAAACCAAGGCCTCTGGCCACTGCAAACAAACATATGGGCCACTTTGTGCATCTGGCTTTTGTGTGGGTACTGGGGAATCAAACCTGGGATTTCAGGTTTTACAAGCAAGTGCCTTTAATGACTGAGCCATCTCTCCAGCCCCAGTTTGTTCACTTTTAAAACAGGGAGAACAGTGACCTTCTTCCTTGCAGGATAGTATAATGATCAAATAAGATACCACGAAAGAGCTGCTCAGTGTAATAATATCTGGAATGTGGAAGGACCCAGATTAGCACTTAATGAACAAAGAATAGAAAAGCAGCTTGTGTAGAAGTTGAAGAAAAGGGCTGGGTAGCAGAAACCACAGAGAAGAAAACATGGTTGTCTTCTTTCTTATGCTTCCCTCTTCTCTGAGGCTTGGGATAAGGTGGACTAGCAGGAACTTGTGTGGAAATCTCTGATGCTGCTGTGATAGCAGACTGTCTTCGCTGGACTGGTGGTGCACATATTAAGTAAGGGCTCATTCATAAAGATAGTCCTATAGCCAGAGAAATTGCAAAATTCCAAAACCTCTTCCTTAAGGACACTTGTACTCACTGATGCAATTGCCCTACGATGCAGTTAGCAAATGATGGCTTGCTGTTCACTTGGGCCTTCATAGGAAACCAGGCCACCAAGGTTTCTCCCAGCAGCCCTGAGGTTGTCCACCTGCACTGTCGCTTTATTCTCTTCCTGTCTTACCCAGGGTATGTCCCTCCACCCCCAGGCAATGGTGCAGGACGATGGGTGCTCCAGGCTTAGCCCCTTACAAAGAGCTTAGAGAAGTAATAACCGATCTCTGGTCTCTCTTCCCTCACCACAATTTTACCAGCTCGGTTATCCAAATGTTTTGAAAGGTGTCACAATTGATGACTTGTGTACCTGTAAAAACTTCAAATATCATAGTCATGTTTAAAATGATTTCAGGCTAATCCCTTAATGCGTTTTAGCTCCAGTTTACTGATCTACAAAATGGAACATAATACCTTCTACATCGGATGATGACACTGGATAATGTAGGAAAAAAGAGTTGTCATAAACGAAGCACCAAAGAAATTCTCCTTTTGGCTGAGTGTGGTGGTACAAGCTTACAACCAGCATTTGGGAGGTGGGGACAGAAAGATCTGGAGTTCAAAGCCAGCCTGGTGCTTCATAAGGAGACACTGTCTTGTCTTAAATATTTTATTTATTAATTTATTTGCAAGCAGAGAGAGAGACAGACAGAGAATTGGCGTGCCAGGGCCTTTCAGAAGCTGCAAACAAACTCCAGATGCAGGTGCCACTTTGTACATCTGGCTTGATGTGGGTACTGGCAAATCGAATCTGGATTAGGCTCTGCTGGCAAGTGCCTTAACTGCTGAGCCATCTATCCAGCCCAGGAGACATTGTCTGGATGATAATGATAATAAGAGCAAAACAAATGGTAATTGTGATTCCGACAGCATCTCACACAACCTGATCCTTAGTACATTGTGTAGAATGAATTCATAGCCAGTGATTTTACCAGCATGAGACACAGGAGCATGTATAGCCTTTGCATGGTATCCAGAAACTCTAGACCTTGACCTGGAGTGAGCTGTCTTTTTTTTATTTCACTGGGGAAAGGGGCATTGTTCTCCACCTCCATAGAGAAGAATGCACATGGGCCAGTGGGGTAGGTCATTTCCTGAAGCCTTTACAACCATCATTGCCCCTGGGCCTTGTACACTACTTCCCATTCCAGCTCTCTGCCCATCAAGAATGGACATGGGCTCTTACCATGGTCACCCACCTGTTCTCAGCCTCAGTGTCCAGATGTACAGTGCAAACCTATTTAAAACCTAGGCTTCTTCTAACAATACATGGGGAAGTTTGGATTAGATGGGAGAGTCTGAGCCCGTAAACTAAGATTCATGAAACCTGTGCCAGGTCCCAAAGCCTCATGCCCTTAGCACGAGGGAACCTGCTAACGAGCACCTCCCATTTCCCAGGCTGCTTTGTCCTAAGCAGCATTTCTATCCCCATCAAGTGGACAGAGCCTTGTTCCTACCAACCCCCCATGCACATGAGGACTTGAAGTTATTAAGAAAGGAAGCTCAATTGTCCCCGTTGGCTTATCATTACTAAACAGGCAGAGGAAAGCTTCAGCCCACCATTGATTTAGATTAGCCCTTTCGTTGCAATATTATTAATTATCCAAGTTAGCATACCACATGTCAACATCAACCTGCCTTTTTCTGAATTAACTGTTTCCTTCCTTTGCTATTTCTTTTCCAAGGATGTACCTGCTTTTCTTCTTGCTTCCTGGGCCCACCCAGAATTGCCTTGAAGATACGGCTTCAACTATCATCATGTGCAGTTATTAGGCTAGAGACCAACACAGGTCACTCCTTTGATGGGAGGCCATCGGGCTAATCTTTTGAAGTGACATTTCCATAATAACTTCACATTTGCCAAAGTTCTCCAGTGCATCTCTGCAAAGTAAACATAAGGGTTAATTTAGTTCTCTAATCTCTTGTTATAAGCCTAATTATTTTACATGTCTTCATTTCATTAATGAATTGCTGCTTTTTCCATGCAGCTCCTTCCCCATTGCTTTTGTTTAAACCTCCTGGTGGGAAGGGATAGATTAATTTTGTTGTGCCTTAATGAAACTGTATGCTACATTAGATTTAACCATTTGGCATGCACTGCCAACATCACCATTATGCATAATGAATTATTTTTTGTGAGTCCCAAACTACTATAGACCTTCAGCGTTCTTCAGATCCTGTGACGATACAACTAGCAGGCACACACAGCAAGCACAGCTATTGCCCCTGGTGTCTGAGGAAACGGTCTTGTTGCTTTTCACTTTTTGTCAGTTGCATGGGAGCATCTAGTTTTCTTGCCTTAAGGATCCCAGCTAGGTGGTTGATGTCCTGGGAACATCTGAAATAAAGCTAGGAAATCAGTTTTGAGGACAAAGCACTGTGCTAGGCTCCTTGAGGTGGGCCAAAGAGTTGTTTGATCCTTGCTTTCAGATTTCAAAGCAGTTCATTGCTGCTTCTGCTGCCAGACACCATCTGAGTTTGGGCTGGTCTAGTCTGGGATTAGATAGTAGCCTGGCTTCACCGTGCATTAGCTGGGGTATCTTTGGTCTTCATTGCCTCCATTTCCCTTCTGGGACCAGAGGATTATCCATGGGGATGACAGCTCAGGAGGCCAGATGCAAAGGTCTGTAAGATGTAAACATGGAACCTGATTGTGTTCCCTCTTTTATTATTATTTATTTGCAAACACAGAGAGAGGTAGCGAGAAGAGAGACAGACACAGAGAGAAAATGAGCACACTGGGGCCTCCAGCTGCTGCCAACAAACTCCAGATGCATGTGCCACTTTGTGCATCTGGCTTTACTTGAGTACTGGGGAATCTAACCCGGGTCATTAGGCTCTGCAAGCAAGCACCTTAACCACTGAGCAATCTCTCCATCCCCTATATTCATTCTTTTATTGCTTATCAGGGCAAAGTCAAGAGACTTGGAAGTCTCCTCTGTGAAGAGGCATGACAATAATAAAGCCAAAAAATAGCAAATAGTTGAGACCAACAATTTAATCAATCCTAGTCCTAAAGGTTGTCTGGGCTCTAGGTTGTGGGCACCTCCAAATTTTCAAATCAGGAGCCATTTGCCATGATTTGGATCAGCTCCAACCTGGGCCAGTCACTAGGCAAGAGACTGAAAAATCTCAAGCTGACAGCTCTTTATCACTGCGATAAACCAGATCCAATTAGTATAGAAGCAAGTTCTGTCTGAGTCTTGTCATAGGAGCTCTGGTAGCTTCTTCTCCTGCCCTGAACACTGGCTCCCTGCTGTCTGCCTCTGGATCTACCCCAGTGCTGTTTGGAAGTCATTTCCTTGGTTACCTAAGTTGCCCTGTTTTCAGACCTTTTCTGAATTGACTTGGGAAACATTTGGTCTTAAAATCACTACTAATTATTTCTGGCCTGGCTATGCCCACAGGATAGAGCCAGTACCAGAAGGAATTTCACATTAAGGATTGGGAACAGCTACCCTTTTGCTTTATACTGGAATTTAGTCTTTCCATATCCTGGGACATAGCCTGAGTGTCCATCCCCCAACCTGGCCTCCTTCAGTACTCCTAAGTCTGACTTCCAGGCTGAAATTTTGCTAGAAATAGTTCTCCATGCCAGAAGTCAAGATCATCTTGTGTACAGTGAGCTCACTGGACCTGCTTATGTTTATTTTTATTTACTTTATCTTAATTTTTTTGTATTAAGAACTGAGCCTTGTTGCTGAGAGAGTCAATGACTAAATATTCTTTCCCACCATGGCTCTTACAATCTTTCTGCCCCCTCTTCTGCTCAGTTCCCTGAGTCATGGTGGGTGAATTTTAAGTCTGCTTTATTGTTGAGATCTTAAGTGTCTCTGGACTTCTGTTTTGGGTTGTGTTGGGTATCACTGGTGTTTGTCTCCATTGACCTTTCCTGGGTTATCTGACTTCCTGTGGTGATAGGTCTCTTGTTTATCTCATCACTTTCTCCTAGGTTTCATTTGGGCCCTGTGTGAAGGCCAGGGGTGATTCATCTCCTGCCAGGATGTCAGCCTTCATCCAATGTATTGTTGGTGGAATTGGGTTGTCCATGTTTCTTGCTGCCTTCTGAAAAATACAAACAGAATCTCCATTGGAGAGTGAGATCAGTATAGGTTAAATGAGACAAACATTGAAAATTTGGCAAGATTCTAATGGGTGTAGCCTCTCTGTAGCTCTCTGGTAGTGGGAATTTCCCCTTGGAGCCCAGGTTCTTGGTCCCCATAGGATTTTTCCATGGATCCCAGTTCCAGTTAAAGGTTCCTTGTCACTAAGTGGATCTCTTAGCCAATCAGTAAGCCATTGATTACCCTCCTAGGTTTAGTGCCACTGTCGCACAGATGAGCATTTCTTGACTTGCTGGTCTCTTCCATACAGCAGTGTGTTCAGCATTCTTGTGACAACTGTCTATATTGTATATTGCTGGTCTCTGCTTTCTCCAAATATCATTGACCAATTTCCCCTGGCAGCTCATGCCACACCTTCCAGTGCTGCCCATGCTACCATCTGGGAGCTGGTTACCATTCTGGATCTAGCAGGATCTCTTGGTATTGTTTGATGACACTCTGTGATTTCTTCAGCAATAGGGTCTTACCTTTGGCCTGGGGCAGGTCTTCAAGAGCTTTGACAAAAGCCTGTCTTGTTTTGGGGACCTCATGGGTCTCTTTGATCAAGAGCTGAGTGTGAGAAGTAACCAATGACAGGGACAAGTAGTTGCAGGACTGAGTAAGTTTTCTTAGGGTTAGGCTTCCTCCCATCTTATTTTGAGACAAGGTCTTGCTAAGTTGCCTAGGCTGCCCTTGAACTTGTGATCCTCTGACTTCAACCCCCCATGTAGCTGTGATTACCAGGCCTGTGTGATGAGCCCTGGTGCTCCCTGAAATTGTCTGACTGCTTAAAGAACAAGCAGCCCAAGGGGAGAGAAATATTCGGTAAAAGGATAGTTCCTGTGGTATTATGTAACATTTTGGGTTTAGTGCCAAATGCTGTATCACAGACAACAACCGAGAGACAGCAGCTTGTGGTGATGACATGTGCTGAGTCCTCTTTGTCACCCTGGGCATCTTCCAGGGTGAGAGGCTGCCGTGCCCTTGCTTGGAAAGCAGGACCCCCTTCTGCCTCAGGGCATTTGTCTTCCCTGCTCCTTCCACCAGGAATTTTGCCCCCTGATATTTCCATTGCTCTCTCCCTGGTCTTTGCTTCAGTGTCATCTTCTCACTGATGTCTTTGCTGACCTCCTCAGTACCACTGTGATTCCCAATAGGTGCCCCCTGTGTCCCTTCCCTACTTGGCTTTTTACTTAATACACATATAACCATCCTACTCTGGTCAGTTTCCTTTTTGTTTGTTTGTTTGCTTGTTTTGTTCTGTTCTGTTGTTTCCTCTCACCAAAGTAAATGCTTCCTGACTGTTTTGATCCATTTGTCTCATTGCTTCTAGAACATATAATAACCACTCAGTCAATAGTTTCTGGATGTAGGTAGAAAGGAAGAAAAGGAACAGGAGGTTGGCCAGAGTAGGGGACAGGTCCAGGTAGAGATAAAATGACAATATGTAAATGAATGAAGATATGCAAGGTCACATCTAGGACTCTAAGCCATCGGCCAACAGCTCAGAAGGCACTGTTGATGTTTGAGCTCTGCCTCAGCCCTTCATCTTGAGCAGTTAATGGATCTTTTCCTCTGCTCTCCCTTGGTGGTCATCTTCCTTATTTCAGGCCTTTCACAGGCTACTTGCTGACCAGCTAGAATACAGAGCATTCTCTTCTGCCTTCCAAAAATGTCTTTACTTCATCTGCTTCCTCATTCTTCCTGTGACCATTGGTACCATCCTCTGTTAATGGGCAGCCTGCTTCAACAGCCTTGTCTTTGCCAACCTCATCCTCATTTACCACCATGTCCTCTTACCTCTGAGACAAAGTCCAAATTTATTAGCACAGCACAAAAAGCTCTCTGTGTTCTGACCAATCCCTCCAGTCTCATCTCCCTTCCTACCATCCTGCCAAGTCTCTGCTGGGCCTTGGCACAATCCTCTAAGCCTGAAAGCACCACTTTAACCTCTCCTTTAATATGCTGCTCTGGGGTTGGGGAGATGGCTCAGTGGTTAAAGACACTTATTGCACAAGTCTGACAAAAGGGTTCAGATCCCCAGAACCCAGGTGAAGCTGGGTGCGAGTAGCACATGCATCTGTAATCCCAAACATGTCTACAGCAACAGGAGATGTGGTTAGGAGAATCTGGAGCTCACAGGACAGCTAGCCTGGTGTTCATAGTAAAAGCTAGCAAGAGAAGGGGGGGTAAGAAGAGGGGTCTGGATCAGGAGGAAGAGATGCCAATCAAGAAACATCTCTGAAGCACTCACTGTGTGCAAATTTCACCACCCAGGTTTCTGGCGTCACTCTGGACTGTTTCTCAACACTGATTTCCTCTAGCAGGTTCAGGATGCCCGAGTTCCAGCCCCTTCCTATATTTTTCTTGTTCCAAGTCCCAGCTGCCAACCCACGTTCAGGCATATAATAAGACAACAAATATCCATCAAATATGTACTGAGTGAAACTCAAAAGTCTTAAGTTAAATCACAAAAAAACACCTCGTATCAAGCAAGATGCAAAGGAGGGAGCAGCACCATGAGGTTGTCCTCCGACTTCCACATGCGTGTCACACACACGTGCGCACACACACACAAAAACACACACACACACTACATACACAAACACACATACACATATATACACACAAACACACATGCATACATATACACACACGTCCACACATATACATGCACATACACACATATACACACACATACACACATATATACACACACGTCCACACATATACATGCACATACACACACAAACACACATACATATATACACAAACACACATACACATATACACACACGCCCACACATACACACACATACCATGCACAAACATACATGTACTCAAAACACGTAGTGTGTTATAATTTTATCTGTATTTAATTGCATACACATACTATTTTTTCCCAATGCACCATATTGAAATGAAAAAATATCTGCATAGGTATCTCACAAGATCACCTTGTGTGACACTACGACTACCTTACCTTTGTAACTACTCAACTAAGAGATCTAGTTAAAGTCATTAAGCTGGGTCAGGGTATAGTGGCACAAGCTGTAATCACTGAACTGAGAAAGATGAGGCAGGAAAATCATGAGTTCAAGGCCATCCTGGGCTATGAAAATGAGACCCTGTCTTAAAATCAAAAAGAGGTAAATAAAATCAAATGAAATCACAGAGGAAGTGGTGAGATGAGCAAGAGTGCTGCTTCCCCAGCAAGCCAGACAACCTATGCAAGGGTGATGGAGACAGACACCGAGGATACTCAAAATAGTCCAAAGCAGAAACCCAGAGATGCTTAAGTGCTCAACAGAAAAGCTGACTTAAAACTCACCCACCATGGCTCAGGGAATTTTGCAGAAGAGAGGGCAAAAGATTGTAAGAGCCATGGTAGGGAGAATATCCAGTGGCATTGCCTCCCTCAAAAAAATAAAATAAAATAAAAACAACGACAAAAACAACAAAAACTGGCTACTTCCTGAATAGCCCTTCATCCCATGGAGAGTTCCAGCAAACCCACTGAGGAGGACCCTCAGTGGATTGGGTTCAGGGAGGAGGGAAATGGGTGTACCAACACAAGACTTGTGCATAGTGTTTCTACATATTAACAATAAATAAATAAATTTTAAAAATAGGTAAATAAATAAAATTATTAAAGAAAGGTACAAATTCTATCTTTGACAAGAGTCTGGCTTCAATGGTATCATATTTGAGCTGCTAATATTTATTGGATGCTTCTAATGTGACAGGCCCTGGTCTATGTTCCTCAAATATGCCTGCTCACTTCAATGCTCATCACAAACTCATGAGATGAAACAAACTAATCTTTACTTACAGAAAGGAATACTGAGGCCCCAACACGTTAACTTGCCAACATCCAACAGTTAATAAATAAGATGTCCTGATATTCAAATTTGACCATTTGGCTAGTATAAGATGTTACCCTGTTCCTTTGTCATCTCTACTCAATTTTACTCCCTCAAATGTCCTCAACATTGGGGTTCTGTGACAGTGGTGTTTGTTCTCAAAGGAAGGTGGGACACCTGATCAGAAGGATGGCAGGATTCCCAGATAAATGTGTCATCTTAGCAAGTGGCAACCCTAGCTGCCTCCAGCTCTCTAAACTTGGTTTAAGATGCTTTTTGTCAAGAGTCAAATTTATATCATTCAGACAGAACCCCCAGTCGCTAGCTTTTTCTGCTGTCTTGTACATCTTTGGTCTCTAGAGATATCTGAACTTCTTGTCCAGAGGAAAAAAGTCACTGTAAATCAATTCCAAATGCATGCACCACTCTGTGCATCTGGCTTTATGTGGGTACTGGGGAATCAAATCCATTCATTAGGCTGTGCAGGCTCTGGTAAGCCCAGTCTCTCTCTCTCTCTCTCTCTCTCTCTCTCTCTCTCTCTCTCTCTCTCTCTCTCTCTCTCTCCTCTCTCCCCTTGCAAATAAATAAATAAATAAATAAATAAATAAATAAATAAATAAATAAATAAAAACAGGTAGCCAAATCACCCAATGTCTGCCTAAAACTCACAAACCCAACCCCTGTTGGACACAGCAGAGGTCTTTGTACTTCAAGGTCCCATGGAAGAAACTCAAGGTTATGTGCCAAGACTTCCCAGGATCTATATATACTTTAGTTACCATATCTTTTAAATAATCTTGACTTGAATCAACTCTGTACCTGTTAGTTGAAGTTTTCTGGAGCCTCTGCATGTTAATAGCCCCTTCCTGTCACATGCTTGTCACATTTCTGTGTCATGGCTTTTGAGAGGACATCGCCCTGATATTATGGACTAACTCAGCATCTTTCTGGAGAAATCCATGCCCAACTCTTTCCCTATGGGTAATAAACAGGACCAATGCTCCTATCTCTTGACAGAGTGTTATCTACAAATGTATAACTCAAAGAAGAATTACACCCATATTCCTCTAATTGGAAATATTTTTCTTCCCCTAAACAGATCCATACAAGCCCCTTTCTTACAGAAGCCATCCACAGCAGAGGCACATGTGTGTGAATGACAGCCTTTTAATTTTACCTCTAATCAGCTCCCCCCAAAGCCCAAACGCTGAGTATGGGAAAGTGGTTAAGTCCAGACTGCCTTTCAGCTCCCTCCTGCTGCAGGCTGGGCTCTGCCCTGCCCTTCTCTCTAACTTCAGCACGGGAACTCCCCAGAAAGACAGCGTTTTTCTACCCTGAGTTTGATCCACCATCAAAATCAGCCACCCTACGAAAATGGAGCTTAGTCGAAGCGGCTTTTCTGATCCCATTATTGATAAGCTCTTAGAGTTCATCAATGGAAATTAGAACTTGTTAATCCTGCACATCCCCCCCCCCCTTGATTTTTAATTACAGAAGAAAGAAGTAATGGATAACTTCTGGGGCTGTGGAGACGCTGTGGCTGTCAAGAGAAAATTAAATTTACAGTCAGAGAGTTTCGTTTTCTCAAGTGTCCTTGTAAAATGCAAAAAAGGCTCCTAGTAACACCAGGGCAGTTCAGCTGGTTTTCTAAACAGGCAGGATTTTCCTCAAAGAAGCCCTCCTTCCCTTGCCAAGAGAGTGTATTAATGACAAGGACCGGACCTAAAGGGAACTCATTCAGAAGAAAACTGCATTAAAAGAACATTAAGGGCGATGTTTTAAAGTCTGATTTAAACCCATGAAAGCAAGGAGATTTATTGTGGAAGTCAAATCGGCGCTGACGCTCCCTGCCTGGTAATACGTTCCCATTGGAGCGCTGGGGATTGAATTTGTGCAGAAGCATCACTCACCTTGGCCTCTGCGGAGACTGCAGACGTCGATGGGAAACAGTCACGTTTCTGAAAGCAGATGGGCCAACATCCCACTGGACCCAGCTCCCCAGGGAAGCCAGAGAAGAGCTGCCGCTGAGGTCAGCCTTGACTTGAGCACACAGCTCAGCAGTCCCCAGCTTCCCCTGGGATACCCACAGCAGGGGTGCTCCCAGCACCTCTCCTCCAATCCCACCCCCATCCATCAAGTATTCTCCTTGGCAACCCTTCTCCCAAGCAATGGGTGGGGATGGAATAGCTACCCGTCTGGCCCCAACCTGCTGCTCTGTCTGGCTTGGCAGTCGCCTTAAAGAAACACAATGCAGGTCTCTCTACCTGTGCCGCAGGCCTGGACTCTGGCCAAAGGGCCAGCTGCTTGCCTTCTTGCTAGTTGGGATCTGATTTCCAGATTACAAGCGTACATGCCAATGTTGGAAAGGTACATTGGAGTCACCCTGGGGGGAAAAGAATCAAAGAAAGCAGCCTTGATCTTGTGTTTCTGGTGCCCTCCTAGTTCAAGGGCATTGCCAGAGTACTGGTCACCTCTCCCACCTTAGCTTCTGCGGCTCAACCTGCCAAATAGCAACAAGCCCTGCAGCGTGGCTCAGTGCTTTGCCCACAAGGCCTTGGAAATGGTTCTCTTTTGTGCCTTTGCTGACGTCCCTATGTCTGAACAGACTTTCTTGGAGAATGTTATTCTCCAGGTTTTGTGGAATATTCTCGATGTGTGGTTGTCTATTCAAGGCACCAGTTTTGGATAGCCAAAGGAGAATAGGAATGTACCTAACAGGGCAGCATAAAAAAAAAAATATAGCTGATGCGACATCACTGGGAAGGACACATGGATTTTGTGAAATCAAAATCAGGGCCTGAGACCAGGGCTGTGCCCTTGAGCCAGGTGCAAAGGACAGCAGCAAGGAATAAGACAAGGGCTTTAAGACCCTCCTGTCATGTATCTACCCAGTAACTTGTATGTTGATGCCTCACAACATTGTTGTTGAGAACGAAGTGAGGTAATAAAAAAACCAGAGTAAATTCAAAAGAGAATGTCATCAGGGACTATAGCTGTATAGACAGAAGCAGCTGGGAGAGGGTGAGGAGAACACCCACAGGAGGCTGGGAGAGAGTTGGGGAGGACACCCACAGGAGGTGGTCACTGAGTTGAATTTTGGAACTAAAGGAGAAGCCACCCAAAGATAAGGAATTAGGAAGTGTCTAGGGAAGGGTATGTGAAGCTTCCAGAGCATGTCCTGAGTGGTAATGTGACCAGTCCCTGTGGAAGAGGAGACTGGTCACATAATTGCAGCCATGATCACAAAGGCTCTGTGTCAATCTAAGGACCCCTCTCTGGTACCCAGGAGGAAGCTGCTGTATGATTTCACGAATTCCTGAATCATCATTCATCTGAGGTAGCTGAAAACTCCCACTCTGTCTTGATGCCCTGCTTGGTTTAGAGAAAAGCCAGAGAGGCTGAGACTCTGGTGAAGGACTTGGACCTCCAAACCTCCCAAGAAACTCTTCATAAATTCAAAATTTTGTGTATGATTTTATGGGGTTCAGGAGCTCCCTAAAGCCCATCCATAAACTGCAGTTTATATGCCCTCACTGTAAAGATGGCTATACTTGCCTTCTAAGGAGAAGTCACAGATCTTAGATTTGTGTACCTGAAGATGGTGTGTCCCAGTCTATGAACCTGACCTTCAAATGGTTTGTAACATTTTAAAAATGTGTGTGTGTGTGTGTGTGTGTGTGTGTGTGTGTGTAAAAGAGAGACATCACTAAGGCAAGACACTAACAATTGATGAATCTTGAGGAGTGGTCTATGGTGTCCATCACAATTTCTTCCAACTTCCTGTACATTTGAAATTAAAAGAAAAAAAACAGCAAAAGCAAAACAAACCCTCGCTCAAGGCAGAAGTCACCGGAATGAATATAAAGTGATGAATTTCATTCATTTATATTCTTTTACCATATTCTGTCTGAATACTCATGATAGTGGTTCAATATTTAGTTGGAAAAATCAATAGGACCTAGTGTCTGATGGGAACCCAAAGTGGCCAGCGTAACTGAAGGGGAGTTCAATGAACAAGAGACCTGAAGGAGGAAGGGCAGCCGTGGAAGGAGGGTGAGTTTGACTCCATAAGCAGCATTTAAAATATACCTATTTATTTACTTATTTGAAAGAGAGAGAGAGAGGCAGATAGCGATAGGCATGCCAGGGCCTCCAGCCATTGCAAACAAGCTCCAGACACATGCACCACCTTGTGCATCTGGCTTTATGTGGCTACTGGGGCATCAAACCTGGGTCATCTCTCCAGCCTCTAAGCAGCATTTTGAAGGGAGTATGATGGCCGGAATTCTTCAGAGGAGGAGTAGATAGAATGAAAGTGACAAAGTGTATGAGGACACAGTGTACCTGGACCAAGGAAAGGGAAACACTTAGGCAGAAGTGAGAGTTATGTGATGAGGTAAGTGTGGCAGTTGTCTGCAGATGTGGAAACTACATGAAAAGTAGTTTAGTGGGCTTCTGTGGTCTAAGAAAGCTGTGCTGGGAAGCTAAGCGATGGTTACACAGCCAGATTTGGGTCTCACGTACAACCCGAACATCGTTCCCATTGTCCTGCTAGAGGAGGTCCATATGCTCAGTAAAAGTCAGAGGAGTAAAGGCCTTGATCCTCAAGGAGACCCCAGTGTGATGTGGGAGGAGGAGACATGTTTAAGTAGTTCACCATTGCATCTCCCAGCCTATGCTGGGCTAAACTGTGTCCCATGCAAAGACCATGTGGGTGATTTGTGGCAAATCAGAGTTCCAGCCAGTCCTAAAATACCAATGCTTCCTGAACTCTGTTGTAAGCATGTAGAGCTCGCTACAGAGGATCGGCCTTTTATTTTTTTTTTATTTTTTATTTTTTAATATTTTATTTATTCTTTTTCAAGCAGAGAGAGAGAGAGGGGGGGGGAGAGAGAGAGAGAGAGAGCACCAGGGCCACCACCTTGTGGGTCTGGCTTATGTGGGACCTGGGGAATTGAACCTGGGACCTTAGACGCTGGAGGCAAGTGCCTTAACCGCTGAGCCATCTCTCCAGCCCAGGATCGGCCTTTTAGAGTGAGATTTGAACTCTGTCTGCAAGGAAAGTTAGTGTTGCAAAATGGGTGTGTTCATTCCAGAATAAACAGGATAACAAATCATCCATCGTTCCAGTCCCCTTCCCAGAATTCATTCAGGGAAGTAGAGCTGAGAATAGAAAAAAAAAAAAACTATTAAAATGGAATTGTGACTTCTTCTAGGTCCAGTCCCATAGCAGGACTGGATGAAGAAAATGAGACTTAGATTGTTTAGGCAACTTATCCAGAGTCACACGCCCGTGCCAGGGTCCAAATGATGGATGAGCACTGTAACCCAAGCTCTTAAAGGTCCTCAAGACAGGGCTGGAGAGGTGGCTCAGCAGTTCAGAGGGCCGCCCATGCAAGCATGAGAGCCTGGGGGAGGGAAGGGAGCTGAGTCATATGAGTTTGATTCACCAGAAACCATGTAAATAGCATGCATGCCTGTAACTCCGGTCTCATGGGGAATGGAGACCTGAAGATCAGAATCCTTGGGGTTCATGAAACTGACAAGCTCAGAAATCAAGGAGACTGTCTCAAGGAAAAACAGGCCAAAAAACGACAGAGGGAGGGAAATACCCAAAGTTTTTCTTGGCATATACATGGGGTACTACGTGGGCACATGCAGGTGCATACAGCACACACACTACTACCACCACCCATACTACACACATGCAAAAAAAAAAAGAATCCTTAGGACAGGCCACGCAGTCTAGTTCTTGAGTGTCCCTTTAACAATAACAATAAACAACAAACATTGTATTACCATGTTGCAGGCTTTGCTCCCATGTTACATGTACCTATGCCATTAGCTTCACCACAATTCTATGAGGCACACACTGTTCTCAGTTTTTTAGTATCAATCCAACTGAGGCAGAGAGGTTGAGACCCTTAACCTAAGTTCAGAATTTAACTTTGGTGGTCTGGTGCTTCTCTAGGGAATTGTGCCTCAGAGAAAGGCACTGACAAGAGAGACGTGAGGAAGAAGGAAATTTCTAGGGCAAACATTCAGCTAGCCTGTATTCAGGACACCTCCCCTGGCCCCCTCTCCTACATAGCTCAATAGCCAGAGCATCTGCATGTCCTTGTCACTGGACCCTCCCACTGTGAATCATAGATGTCTCCTGAACTAAAGGAAGGCTGCTTAATTTTCAAGTGTTAATAATGTGAAATGCATGAGAAACATGTTCACCCTGGGAAAATCTGGCAGAGACGAAGCTTGTGTGTGTGTGTGATTAGCATAGTTATCCTCAAAGTTAGAAAAGAAAAAGTTCTTTGCTCTTGGCACTTATTAATAGTTTGTCTCTGTCTAAATGTATTTTCATACTTTTTTGACTGCTATCATCAGTGAAAAAGAGAGTCACAAATTTGATATAAAAACAGGAATAAAACAGGCACAGTGGCTCATGCCTGTAATCCTAGTTAGTACTTGAGAGGCTGAGGTAGGATTGCAGTGAGTTTGAGACAAGCCTCAGTTATATATGTATTCCAGGCTAGCTGGGCTACAGAATAAAACTCTATGTTCTGTTTTATAGAAAAGCCAGGGTGATGAAAGGGGGGACAGAAGGAAGGGTTAGGTGGCAAAAAGGAAAATCTTGGCCAGAGTGGAAATACAATTTGGACATCTGAAAAGGTCTTGGGCCTTGCTGATAACTCATTGAGTGAAATGAGTCATTTTGACCTTTAAATACCTTGATTCAGATTTTCATTGCTGGAAACTTCATGAGGTCTTAGAGTGGCATGCTTCATTCAAATGTGGTGACAACAATATATGTGAACCAAATGGATTGCACCCCATGGGGAGACTGATGTGGATGAGCCAACAACGGATCACTCCTCCCAGATCATGTTAGACCAGGACTTAAACTATTTGAAACAGCTCCAAACAGGAGAACACTGCAAAAAGACCGAATACCTAGGTACCACTCATCTTACCCACAGTGGGATTGTCAGTCAGTCCATGGCAGTGGCTTTGACATTAAAACCACCCTTAAGGTCGGCCTTATTTCTGTCCATCAGTCATGAAGGAAGCTGCAGATGGACAAGGCAGCAGGAGTGGTCACTCCTGGAGTGATGGGAGCAACAAGAGGCCAGAAGGCAAGACAGCTGGAGAAAAGAACAAGACACAGTCACTCCAGACACACAAGAATCTGGGGTCATAGAGTTCAGGGCCTGATTGCCCCAAACACCTCAGTCAATACCCAAAGGGCAGAACTAACTACACAACAGTTATGCATGCTGATGACTTTGGACCACCAGGAAAAAAATGAATTTGTGTTCTGGATGAACAAAAAAATCTGACAAGGAGGAATGCAATAAACCGAAAATCTTTATATCTAAAAGAAAATCCTGAAGAAATCTTTAAAGAATACCTTATGAAGTAGATCTGTTATTACATGTAACTGCTATCATACACACCCAAATAAGAGTAGATTAGCCTATAGACTAAAGGAAATGGCAAAATCTATAAGAATGTCGACTACTGAGTTTAATAGTGAGTTGATAAGAGTAATGTAAAAAGAACCTGTAGTTTCCAAAATTCAAAGGAGACTGAAATAAGCTTTTTGGCCAGATGAAGCTATTTTCTACCCAAAACAGGAGTTGGAGCAAGTCAAAATACTGGGCTATCCTGACAACAGCTGATTTTTTTTCTCTTTAAAAAAATTTATTTTTTTTAATACACAGAAACTTTGTATATACAAGTCATGTGTTGGTACCACCGTTTCCCCCTTCCCTGTCCCATGTCCACTGAGGGCCCTTCTCACTGGGATTGCTGGTATTCTCCATGGGGTTGAGGGCTATGAGTTGTTCTAGCAGCAGACAGGTATGGAGGGGGGGGCAAGCAACGTGTCTGGATATTCTCCCCCACCATGGCTTACAATCTTTCCTTCCCCTCTTTCCACAAAGTTCCCTGAGCCATGGTGAGTGAGTTTGAAGTCTGCTTCAGAGCTTTTACTTTGGGGGTGGTGAGGTCTAAGTCACAGCTGGCACCTCTGGAAGATAGTGAGGTGTGAGGAAGAGGAATGAACCATCAATACAAACAGCACAGGGATATCCAATCAATCACCAGATTCATAATGTTGTTATGACACATTGGATATTTTCACAAGAGAAAATGGCTCAGTTGAAGTCTATTGAAGTCAGTTGAAGTCCAGTAGGCTGGACTATAAATTAACCTGGACTCTTAAAGGGTTTAGGTGCTAGAAGTCATGAGGAAATAAGGTCATGATTTTGTATAAATTAAGGATGAATGATGGGTTCAGATTTTGACAATTTGAAGCAATTTACTTGAATTTGTTAGCACAGAGAAACCCAGGAGAATTCTCTCCCTCTCTTTTCCTTCCCTCCCTTTTTTCTCCTTTCTCTCTGCATGTGTGTGGGGATATATATCATATGATATATATATAATATATAAATACATTTATATCCCTATATTAATATACACATATATTTATTATATATACATATATTTATTTATGTGTGTATGGATATATATTTGCTTTTTATTTTTATTTTGTTGAAGTAGAGTCTCACTCTAGCCCAGGCTGCCCTGAAACTCACTCTGTAGCTCCAGGCTGGCCCGAACTCATGGCAACCCTCCTACCTTGTCCTCCGGAGTGCTGGGATTATTGGCATGCACCACTACACTCTGCTTGTATAGATTTATATTTCTAGTGACAAACAGTCAGTGAATACCATTGAGTAACAAGTGCCATGCTATATTTTTGTATATCCATGATCTCATTGAATCCTAAAGCACTTGTGGGAGCTAGGTGTTCTTACAGTGAGGAAACGGCTGCTCAAAGAGGTTAATGAACTTACCCAAAGCAACAGTAACACAGTCAAAGATCAAAGAGTTGTTTTAAAATGTTCATTCAGCCCCAAGTAAATTTCTCTGCACCAGGGAAAGTTGTACCACATTTCCAAACCCACGGTCCCTGAAACAGTTAGAATGTAGGACTTCAAGCTGTCAAGTTACTGGGCCTTGAGAAGCAGGGGCAGTTTCAGTGTTGCAAGATTTCAAAGGATCAGGAGTTTCTGAGGGAATATTGAAGGTGTGGGGGGAACGTGAGGCAAGAACAGCCCTCTATGGTAGGCATCCGTGTTGACTCCCATCCTCCACTGCCAGAGATACAGAACGATCCATACGGAATTCACAGGACCAATTCCCATCTTCAGTTGTATTTATTCCCGCCTCGTAGGAATCGATACAAGGGTGTGCTGACAATTACGCTTGATCCACGAGAGAGGATGTAAAACCTCTTCCTCTGTCCGCCAGGCACACTGTGGATAATAATGCTGTCCAAAGCACAGCACTTCAAGCTCTACTGTTGTTGGCACAGGAAGACAACTCTGAGAGAAGCGGGTTTCCTCTACTAGGCCAGGGTGCGTCCATGTCTAGGGCACCTTCTCTCTAACCTGCCCACAGTCTTGTATTTCAGTGCGAGGGAGAAGCTCCACTCGGAAATGAGAGAACCATCCAGAATGTTAGAGCCTGACTTCTGACCCAGCTCAGGGCTTCTTTCTGTCTTTCCTTCTCCCTCTGTGTGACTCAGAAAGCCTCTTGGAGACCTAGAGATAAAAGGCCTTATTACAAGTGCAAAATATGACTATTATTACCTCCCCTAATAAGGCTTCTTGCCAATTTTTCAAATGACTAGAGTCTGTGTGCTAATTATTACTCCGTAGTTTCTGCATGTATTTTCTTTCCCTGAAGGAGACTGTTCCTGTCCATGAAGAAGTGTTTAAAAGCGTGTTTACTGCCATCTATGGGAGGCCACTGGGCTACCACCACAGCAGATCCCTTTCCTGACATCGATGGGAAACTTCAGTGACAAAGCCACACACATGCACATGTGTGTGCTCATGTCCTACAAGGAAGGGATCACACTGAGCCCCAAGTGAAAACCCCACTGCACAACCACTTGCTGTAAGTTTTCCAGAAGTGCAAGTTCACACTGCAACTTAGGGAAGGAGAGAAGAGACGTTCCTGTGTTCAAGGCATTATGTTTATTTTATGGTATCTTGTGGGTCAGGCTCCCCTCATAACTAAGGCTTCCAGCCCCACAAGCACCCTCAGATGGCCCATTCGAGGGTTCTAGAACTAGGAGTTCATTTGCAGGACAACTGTATTCTTTTTTTTTTGTTTCTTTTTCTTTTTTTATTGTCCATAATCAGTTACATTATTTAGTGGGCAAACAATGAGTTGTTATCCTCAATTCCCCGATGCTCCCCCTTCTCCATCCCCAACCAGCTGGATATCTTCCTCCGTGGGTCATCTGGATCAGTCCTTGTGACAGGGGACCATGGATAGCCTAGTATTCAGCTAGGTTCTCCTGGCCCTAGTATGTTGTTACTGAGGGGTGCCATGCCTCTGGATAGTCTCCTCCACCACGGCTCTCACAATCTTTCCACCCCCTCTTCCGCAGCAACTGTATTCTTAAGAAGACCAAGAACCAGTAAATGAGAAGACCAAAATAGATCTATAAAGTATCAGTTCCATGGCCTATGAACTTGACTCATGATCAAGCTTTCCAGGATTTGATAGCAAATTCTATTATTTTAGTATCAGAATCTTTTATTATCAGAGGCAGAAAATATCAAAAGACAGTAGGTGTTTTGAGAGACAGATGCCTCTGAGAAGCAAGACTTGAGGGTGCATGTTCTAAATAAACCTCAGGGAGAGAAGAGGAAACAATTTAAGAAGCAAGCACATAAACAATGGGTATACAAGCTCAAAGGAGAACGGTAGCTTGGATGATACAGCTTAGTATAATCAGCAGTGTTCACATTGACTCAATTCTCAAATAATGGTTAAGTCCTTATTAAGCTTATTAAATTTTTATCATGGAAGGTTATCATGGTTTGATCCAGGTGTCCCCCACAAACAAATGAATGTGTTCTGATAGATCGATCCTCAGCTGATGGCAATTCGGGAATTAGAACCTCACTAGAGCTGTATTGTTGGGGGTGGGCTTATGGGGGTTATAAGCCAGCTTCCCCTCGCCAGTGTTTGACACACCATCCTGCTGCTGTTTGCAGTGCTGTGGCAGAGGTGATGTCCAGCCCTCTGCTCATGCCATCGTTTTCCCTGCCAGAATGGAGTCTCCCCTCGAGTCCGTAAGCCATATAAACCCATTCCTCTACAAGCCACTTTTGTTTGGGTTCTTTCTGCGCAGCAACTAGAAAGCTGACTGCAACAAAGGTCCAAGAGATACCACCACAAAGTTCACAGAAAGAGACATGCCTTCAAAACGTGAAAGGTCATTCCACCTTTTTCGTAACAAGACAGCTGTAAATTGAAAGGTAGTGAATTACAAACACATTTGCAGGCTGGAGAGATGGCTTAGCGGTTAAGACATTTCAAATCCTAACATCCTGGTTCTTTTTCCCAGGACCCACATAAAGCCAGATGCACAAAGTGGCACATGCATCTGGAGTTCATTTGCAGTGGCTGGAGACCCTAGTGCACTGGTTCTCTCTCTCTGTCTTGTCTCTCTTCTCTCTATCTCTCTGCTTGTAGATAAATTCATAAGCTTAAAAATATTTGCGAAGCACCAATTAGATAAAGGACATGTATTCAAATACATGTCCTTTGCAAAGCACATATTAGATAAAGGACATATTCAATACAGATAACTTAAAACTAAACATGGAGAAAGTAAACAACCCAGTTAAAAAATAGACAAGAGATTTGAACAGGTTTGTCTGAAAAGAGGACAAATAACACATAATTATATAAAAAGATGCCTGACGCCATTAGGGAACTATGAAGTGAAATGTGAAGAGGTAACCATGAGATGCCACTGCACATCGATTAGAAGGGCTAAAATCCAGAGTGCTGACAGCATTAAGTGCTGGCAAGAATGTGAAGCAATGAGCTATTTGGAATTCAAAATGGCACAGCCACTTTGGAAAACAGCTTGGCAGTTTCTTAGTGCTAAACATAGCCTAACGATTGAATCCAGCAAACATGTTCCTGGGTTTTTATCCAAATGAGTTGAAAACTTATATCCACACGAATGTTTATAGCACAAGAATGTTTGTAGCAGTTTCATTTATAATTGCCCCTAATTGGAAGCAACCAAAATCTGCTTCACTCGGTGTATGGCTAAACCAATTGTGGTAGATCTACACAATGGAATATTATTCAGCACCAAAAAGAAATGCCTTATGAAGCCATGGAAAGGCATGAACCATGAAAAGGTATTGTGTGAAAGAAGCCAGTTTGAAAAGCTCCATGCTGTGTGAGTTTGATTACATGACACTCTGAGAAAGACAAAATGATGGAAACAGTGAAAGATCAGCAGATAGCAGAAGAGGAGGAGGAATGAATGAGTGGGGTGAATAGGTAGAAGACTGAGGACTTTTAGAGCAGCGAACATGTTCTGTCTGATATATGGTTTGGGGAGCATGACAGTATGCATCTGTTCAAAGCCAAGAGTGACCCTTTCTGTCATATGAACCATGGTTAATGACAGTGCACCGACCTTGGCTTACCAGTGATAATACCGATCTGTCACACTAGCACAAGATGTAAAGAGTAAGGGGACTGTCGCAGTCAGCTTTCTAGTTGCTGCGCCGAAAGAACCCAAACAAACGTGGCTTGTTGAGGAATGTAGGCTTATGGACTTGAGCGGAAACCCCATCCTGACAGGGAAAATGATGGCATGAGCAGAAGGGTGGACATCACCTCCACCACAACACTGCAAACAATGGCAGGAAGGTGTTGCAAACACTGGCAAGGGGAAGCTGGCTTATAACCCCATAAACCCGCCTCGACAACACAGCTCCAGTGAGGTTGTAAATCCCAAACTGCCATCAGCTGAGGATCAATTAAGCAGAACACATTCATTTGTTTATGGAGGACACCTGGGTCAAACCATGACAGGGGACCATGGGGGACAAAGGTGAGAAGATATGTAGACACTCTGTACCTTGTGTTCTATCTTTATGTGAACCTGAACCTGTTTCTGAAAATAGTATATTAAGATTTATAAGAACAACTGGAGATGGAAAGAAAGTTGAATGAGAGACACAATGAAAACCAAGAAGAAACAGATTAGAAGAGACCAAGGACATTTTCCAAAAGCCATAATCTACAATGAAACGTATTTTCAAAACTTAAACTCACTAAGAATATTTCCTTATTAATTATCAAAACTTGTAAAGTTTGGTTGCACATCATGTTACTATAGGTGTAGACAAAAGTCTTCTCATACAGTGGCAGAAGGAGAGAAATACCATGTAAACTATGGGAAGTGATGTGATTAAAATGTTAAATATACACATCCCTTCCCAGAATCAAAAATTCTCTTCTCAAAACTCAAACTACAGATACACTCAAGCATGTGCAAAATGGAATAAAAATAAAGATTTAATTATGGAATGTTTTTGTAAAAGCAAAAGATTGGAGATGACTGTGTGCCCACCAACAGAAGAATATTTAATTAACACTGCGTCTATACAATGGAACCTATGGAGTTCGTGTCTTGAAGAATGATAACCAAGATGCAAGTTTTTAAAAAGCAGGGTGTGGTACAGTGTCATGGTGCACTGCCATTGTGCCCTGGATACAGACTGTCACAGGAAGGCTCTGCCTGCAATCTGTCAGTGGTTAGGAATGGGGAATTGAGGCAGGAGGAAGGTGATGATCAATTTCTACCCTTTTGTCTCTGTCCTGGAAAAACAATGACCAGAAATTGAAAGTGAGAGGGTGTATATACATTTGGTAATGTTTATTCTTTTCAAAATGTTGGTCTTTGAAATACTGGTTAGCTCTAGCTCTTTGGACTTTAACATGTGACCCCTCATTGATGAAAACAGCAGTACTCAGCACAATGGCAGAGCAAGCGTCCTCATCCTACCGTAGCACTGAAGAGACTAGAACGTGGGACCTCTGGACAAGGATTGTTTCAACAAGGACACAAGCACGAGGGGAGCAGTAGAGCAGAGTGTCATTCTCAACGCTGGCAGAAGGATGAAGTCTCATGAATACCCATGAGGCTGTTTGAAGAGCTGTGCTTCTGTTTGTCACAGACAAAGCTTCTGTCTGCCAAACAGTAGAGCCAGGCCCAACCCTCCTACAAAACAGCATCAGCAAGAACAGGTTTAGTACCCACAAGCTAGGGGTGGTGCATTTCAAAAAAGCAATGGCATCACTCTGCCCTCCAGAGGCTCAACACTGACCTTGGGAACGTAAGTGGACCCACCACATCTGAACTCAACTGCCAGGTAGTTCCTTAGAAGTGTGGAGAATTTGAACACCAGGCTGGTAGAACATCACAGAAATATGTCTCCTGCATAGAACCCAGCTGAAGACTGGGCTATCCATGGTCCCCTACCACAGAGACTGATCCAGACGGCCCACAGAGGAGGATATCCAGCTGACTGGGGATGGGGAGGGGGGGCAACGGGGAATTGGGGATAACAACTCATTGTTGGCCCACTAAACAATGTAACTCATTATGGACAATAAAAAAAATCATGAACGTTTCACATGAAACCTGGGTTCGATTCCCTCATATCCACATAAAGCCAGATGCACAGTGTTGAATGTGTCTAGAGTTCATTTGCAGTGGCAAGAGGCCCTGGCACATTCATTCTCTTTCTCAAATAAATAAATAAAAATTAATAATCATTTAAAGAACCAGAGCAGTGACACAGGAAGAACGTAGCAGGCAGGCAGGGTTAAGTATGGGAGTTGCCAGAGAAACCGTTAACAATCCAGGCAAATGTCACTCCTGTGAGAAGTCTCCCCTTCTCCAATCCATTTTGGGTGCTCAACCACTTTCCCCCGGGGGTTGTCAGTTTCTATCTTTGTGCCATGCATTGTCACAAGTCTGTGCCTCTTTGTATGTGCTACTGGTGACCTGAGGAACACTGAGGACAGATACCCTCAAATACCCTCTTCCCATTCCTGGGGCTCAGTGAGCCCCAAGTGAGGTCTCAAAACATTTTGATGAAAGAGTAAGTAAATGAGTGAGAACATTTCCATCACGTGGTGGAACTCCAGACACCCGCTATAAAGCTGACCAAGTTTGTGGCAGCTGCAAGAGCCCGTGGACACGTGTGGAGATCTGTGGACAGCTGAAGGAGCCCCTGAGTCCCGTCTTCAGAGTCGCTAGCAGGTGGTCCAGGACAGGCACTGGGGTTGAAAGCTGGAAGGCAAGAGGATGTTAAGATACTGCTGAGGGGATCAGAGATCAAATTGCAGGGTTGTTGAAGTACTTTAAGGTTACCAATGGCCTTTCACCCTTAGAATCCCATCTGGAAATATGTAGTGCTCAAATGTGTAAGTAGCCCTCTTAATGATGTAAATCCCAGTGTTGGCAGAGACCATAGGAAAGGCCCTGCATATGCTCACCACCAGCTGCCTTTACTGAAATGTCATTTGTGCAAGACCTGTAAAATACATAAAAATGAGTCTTTCCCTTCCCCCATGCTGTGCCACCCACCCAACCAACCAACCAACACAAAGTGAGTTTGTTAAACTTACTGGATAATGACCATTTAATTACCATTTAGTTTGGTATAACACTTAATATTCATAGGTACACATAGGGGTAAGGTTAGATAGCTTTATTGCCTCTCTTGGGACATGAGTGTGTGATATTGCAAGCTGGTTACGCAGTTGACAAAGCCCTGGAAAGACTGCGAGGTGGGGCTCCTTGGGGACTTTCTGAATGACGAGTAATGGAAGCCAGTGGAACAGCTCAGTCCTCCTAGAGAAGGTGGGAAGGAGGAGACACTGTGCTTTAGGGTAAGGACCCTTGGACCCACCTTTGGAAGAAGAGACATTCATTCATGAGAACAAAGGGCTTTTCCAAGAAACGATGGGACATCTATTCAAGACTCTCAAGAGCCTTTCTATAACAGAACACACTAAAAGCCCTCCAACTCCTTCCATTTCCAATTCCTACCTCTTCCTCTCCTTACCACCCCTTCCCAATGGATAAGCAGCTATATCGGAAGACAACTGTGTTTTCAATCTATCCATGAACAGCAGCTGATGAGTTTGAAAGGAGGCACTTTGGAGATATCCATGCTTGCGTCCTGGTCCCCAGGCCCAGTGACACCGGGAGGAAGCCAGGTTCTTTGAGCTTCCTTCTCACCTACAGCTTGAGGTTGATGATTCTGTTTTGCCTGCTTTAGATTTGATAAGAGGATTTTGTAACATGTGACAACTTCTGTTTTGGAAAAGACAGCAGACTAGATGAACAGACTGCTACCAGTAAAGAACTCCAAAAATGGCCAGATTTTTAAAAAATACTTTTTTTAAAAAAATTATTTATTTATTTATTTATTTATTTATTTATTTATTTATTTATTTATTTATTTATTTATTTATGAGAGAGAGAGAGAGAGAGAGAGAGAGAGAGAGAGAGAGAGAGAGAGAGAGAGAGAGAGCATGGGCATGCCAGGGCCTCCTGCTGTTGCAAATAAACACCAGGCACATGGGCCACTTTGGGCATGTGGCTTTAAGTTGGTACTGGGGAATCAAACCTGGGCCATCAGACTTAGCAAGCAAGTGCTTTTAACCACTGAGCCATCTCTCCAGCCCCAGTTTTTTGTTTTTTAAGCACAGCATGCTCAACAATAAACTATATATTTGGAAGCCAGAAATGATAAGAAAACAGAATTCCAGGATATAAGCTGGTGTTTAGTGATAAGTTATCCTAAGACTTGGTTCATAAAGATGACAAACATTATTCTCACAGTTTCTGTGGGTCACACATTTGAAGGCTGATGGGTGGAGCTTGGCTCAGATTGTAGTCAAGGTATTCACCATAGCTACAGTCTCCCAGGGCATAACTGGGACTGAAGATGTGCTCTCAAGATGGCACATACATACGGCTTTGGCAGGAGTCTTCAGGCCCATGACACAAGCACCCTTCCATAGGGCGATGAGTAACCCGATGATAAAGCGTCTGGCTTCCCCCAGGGAAAATGACCCAAAGAGAAGCAGGAAGAAGCTTCAATGTCTTTTATGAGCTTGCCTTGAAAGTCACACTCTGTGGTAGTTTGAATAATGTCCCCCAATAGATTCAATAGTTTATTATAATTGTAAATTGTCTCCAGCCAGTTCTGGCTAGAGGAGGTGTGTCACCTTGGCCAGATCCTAGGGTTCAGCCCTAAGGTGTTTCTGGGGTGGGTCTGGAATTCTAGCTAAAGATATGCAAAAAGCAGTCTGAGCTCAAGCCTGGAGTTCCTCTTGTTTGCTAGTTAGGAGTGTGCTTGCTTGCTTGCTTGCTTCTGGAGGTGCTGCCTCTGTCTGTCTCTGCTTGGATCTGTGAAAGGGGGCCAGCCCTTTTTCCTTAACTTCCCCTGGATCTGTTAGTTTCAATAAATACTTTCCTCCCCAAAATTGTGCCTGGTTTGGAGATTCATCCCAGTGACGTATGGCTGACTACGACACACTCCATCATGTCCACCATATTCTGTTCATTAGAAGCAAGTCGTTAAGTCCAGCCTACATTCAGGAGGAGGGTAATTAGTTTGCACACATTGAAGGGGGGAATTATTGATTAACGTCTGGGTATAAATGAAAAGCAATGCCACCAACATTTGCCTGAAGTGTAAGGATGATCCTGGTGGCCCAGAGGCACGTCCATGAGTGACCAAGGATTCTTAATACACTATCAACCTTAAAGGCCTATGCCATCATTGGGAACACCTGCTTCACTGAGGGACATTTGCCTGCTGGTGCCTTAGCTTTGGGAATTTGCATACAAACTTACACTAACAAGATGCACCTCCCCCCCCCCAAAAAAAAACAAATGGGAAGTGTTGTTAATGTAATTACAAGTTGCCAATACCCCTCCCTAAAGAGAATCATCCTAAAATTATTACTATATTTTAAGGAATATAAGATCAGAATCAGTTATTGCTTAAACATAATAAAATTATTCAAAATGACCAAGAGGCAACAATACAATCAGAAAAGGCAGGCTAGCTCCCCGGGAACTGTGGCATAATTGACAGCTTACTTAACATCTTGGAAACCAGACAACGCTGTTACAATAAGTGTAGAAGTATGTATTTCATATGGTCATTTAGCTGGATCTTGTGAGGCAGCTAGTGTGAAGCTGGTTAGGCAGCTGAAGGTAACAGCACCTCCTCTTCAAGTGAACAAGTCTTTTTTTTAATCTTAGCTAGGAGTGGGAAATGTCCTTGAGCCTGTAACGGGAGATCTGTTTTTTTTTGGGGGGGGGGGGTTGTTTGTTTGTTTGCCTGCCTTATCTCTTTTTCCCTAAAACCTAGAGATGTGAAAAGGATTACTAAGGGGCTGGAGAGATGGCTCAGCAGTTAAGGCACTTGCCTGCAATGCCTAATGACCTGGGTTCTATTCCCCACGTAAAACCAGATACACAAAGTGGTTCATGCATCTGGGGTTCATTTGCAGTGGCAAGAGGACCTGGCACACCTGTGTTCTCTCTCTCTCTCTCTCTCTCTCTCTCTCTCTCTCTCTCTCTCTCTCTCTCTCTCTTTCCCCCTCTCTCTCCTTGCAAATAAATAAGTAAAATATTTTTACAAGATCACTAGGTATCTAGCCATATGGCATGGAATCTGTTTTTTCTTTTTTTCTTTATCTCTTCTTCCTTAAGAAGTTGACTTTCCCTAGGAATCTGATAGGAAGTCATGAATGCAGTTACCAAGTGCCTAGACTCAAGTGGCATTGGAATTGGACTGGTCAGCTTGGCCCCCAGCCAATAAATTCCACATAATCCCCAACCAGAGGCACCAGGTGGGCTTCTGGGACCCCCTTTTGCTTACAGCAGGACCTCTGCCTTCTTGCCTTCTTTTCAGCTCTCTGCTTGCCTATAAATAAATAAAAATATTTAAAATAAATTAATTAATAAATTCATTAAATTTTAAAAGGAAGTTAATGAAACCCAGTTTCACAAGCACACAGAGAGCGAAAGTGTGCTTCCTTTTAGTGATTATAGTGGCAAGGGATGGTTTTGTACATGCCCAAGGGTTCTGGGAAGACTGCCATCGCCCAGTGTCAAACTCTTTGCAAAACCCAGGAAACCAGAGCCTGCAGGAAGGAGAGAAATTGCCTACAGTGAGAAGTACTGGAACTGGGACCCAAGTCTCCTACATGCCTTGCTGGAATTTTCTCTCCTGTGAGGCAGAGAAGAGTTTGTAAGCAGCCACTTAAGAGAATTATTCCAACCATGGTAATCCAACAGGGATTTTTGGTCGACGTCTTCCAACCACGACCAGGTAGTTCAGGGTAGAATAATGGATGAGTGAAGTGGAAACATTCCATAAGCCCATTCTTAGTTGGAAAACTTTTGTTCAGCCAGCACCATGCACAGACCCACCTGTGTGATCAAGACTTGGCAGGAAGTGTTGGGGAATCGGATCTTCTGGTTTCTGTTAGTTTGAGTGGTTAATTATATAAATGGATATCTGTTCGGTGTGGTCAACATTTCAATCTGATCTGATATAAACATTGGATCGCTTACCGCAGTGAGGAAGCCCAGTGAGGAAGCAGATCACTGCTAATAACTTTGCTTATGGAGGTTACAGTGTTCACAGAAGCATGGCGTTCTCTTGATTTTAAATGATCCACATTTTCTTTACTTGAGTTTGAAAAATGGCAGAGGTGCATATTTCTTTTGCGTGCACATGCCTTCTTTTTTTATTCCAGCAGAGGTTGGAGGATTGCTATGGGTTTGAGGCCTCCCTGAGGCTACATAGTGAATTCCAGGTCAGCCTGGGCTAGAGTGAGATCCTACCTGGAAAAAAACAAAACAAAACAATAAAACAAAGTGCATGTTGAGCATGCTGTGTGTGGTAAGATCACTTGCCATACTCCATGTGCTCTGCTCTCCCTTGTTCTAGCAGGTTCTAAGAAGTGCCAAGAGGCACCCTTTCATTAGGAGCTGGGTCCAGGCTGCCGGGAAGTATGGTGATGGGTTGTATGATGTCTGTTACCACATCAGCCTCATGTATTGTCTGCGGAACTTCCTCTTAGGCAGAATCCCCACCTCATCACAAGCAGCCTTACAACTAACTAGTCACCTGCTTCATTTTCTTCATGGTGACTGGATCTGGGTTTCTTACCCCTCGTGTTTTCTGGGTCTAGTAAACAGAGTCTATGGGGAACCCAACAAGAAAAGGAGACAAGTCAGAATGGAATTTCCCAGCCTCTCATTTTCTTCCAAGTGCAGATGCCTTGCCTGAGGTTAGCAGAAATTCGGGTCTAAAGAGGAAATGCAGACTGGAGAGATGGCTCAGCAGTTAAGATGTTTGCCTGCAAAGCAGAAGGACCCAGGTTTGATTCCTCATAAAGCCAGATTCACAAGGTGTCGCACGTGCCTGGAGTTCGTTTGCAGTGACTGGAACCCCTGGCACACCCTTTCTCTCTCTGCCTCTTTCTCTCTCTCTCATTCTCTCTCAAATAAATAAAATATTTTTAAAAATAAAGAGGATATTCTATGTAGAGAGACAGCATGGATATACTATGAAAACGTGCTATATTTGAACCACAAAGCACTAAGCCTAAGGTGCTTGTGAAGATTTTGTGCCCTTTCTGGGAAACTTCTGAATTGTTCCTTCTGCTTTTCCAATTATGTGTTCTCCTTTCCCCTCTGGCAAGGACTTTCTGGTGTGGACCATGCTCTGTTCTTCTAGAAACAGGTCAAAGCTTCTTTCACTCTGGACATACTTCTCACGGTTTGAAAAATAAACTTCCAAAAGAGTACTTTGGGATAAGCATTCTGAAGGGAAACTGGAAATGTATCAAAAACTAAAAGGCAATTACACTTGGATACAATAAATTACAATTTATCCTAGAGAAATCATCACAGAGGCCTAAAAACAAGATTGTCCATCACAGGGTTGTTTATGGGACAGAAAAAGGCTTGCCATCTACTCATGGGTCAGGCAACGTCTCTCTAACCATGCATTTGTGCCCTGGTTTAAGAGGCTCACTGAATTGTTGAAGAGCCTCATGGGAACAAACCTCTGAAAGACCTTTTGGAGGTTCTGCATGTAAGGGAAGGTTTGGTGCTTGTGGCCTCAGTGGAAATGAGACTGGAAGGGGTGGGAATTCTAGGATGAATTTTCTCATGAAACAGGAAGCAACAGGGCCTCTGCCTCAGAAGGAGGTAGCAGTTATAAACTCAGTGTCCATGGATATGATACCAGCATTCAAACCAGCTCCTCTGCTTAAATGGCCAACCATTCCATCCCTGGAATGTAGATTGTTCTAGCAAACTAGGACTATTGGCGAGCCTATCCACTATGAGAGAGGTGTGGAAGGGCATTCAGAAAGAATTATGTTAGGATTGATTATGTGTGTAACTCAACACTGGACACCTTGGGCTTTAAGTAACTTTGCCATAGGTTCCTGAGACGAGAAAGGACAAGGACAGTGTGGCAGCCTCAGACATCTTCCCTTGTCCTCTGCTTTCCCAATAGGACAACACCCAGAACCTTCCCACCTGTAGGGAATTGTGTTCAGTCACATCCTGGTAGAAGGAGAGAGAAAAAAAGAAAGCTTAGACCAGCGTTGGGAACAAGGGGAGTAAAGACCAAACTGTCTTTGAAGTGATCAGACAAGAAAGAACCCTCATGAACCATCTCATGCACATGGATGACTGCACACACAACCACTTAAAATTATGAGATGTCTGCAGTGAAGATTGTCCAACATTATATAACAGCCCAGCTGTCAATCAGGAAAGGGTCCATCCCATTCCTTTTCCTGGGGATTGGCTCATCTCTCTGCCACAAGTTATAAAAGGAACACCAGCAAGGTATCTGGACATCTTGAGCTCTCTGTCTTCTTGAGCTTGCCCCTGGGGGGTGGATTCTATTCTTTTACTCTCACTTTGAATAAATCCATACTTTCACCACCACTACTCGGTGTCTTGTTCAAAAAATAAAGGAAAAAATAGTGACTCCTCTTTCAAGTTACACGCTTTAACAAAACCCCTGAATCTATTGGGGAACATCCATTCAAGCGACCATGAGGATGACTGCTTTTTCATTTATTCTCCTGGGAACTGAAGTGAGGTAGGGCCTCACACATACTATGCAAATATCCTTCCACTGACTCCATCCCTAACTCCTCTACAATCTTAATTTAGATGCACAAACACAGGTGGTCAAGCCTAGAATAATGGCAATGAAAGGGACTTCATGGTGGAGTTTGGGGTCATTTACATTATCTTGTTAATCTCTCAATTTTATGAGCTTTTTAAAAAAAGCTGGCATAATTTATGCCATATACCATACCACACAGACACACTTAAACTACAGGCACATGACCAAAGCTGAAAGTCCCTAAAAGCTTTTCATTAGAAATGGACTGATCCAGTATGCCCATTGAAGAGGGTCCCAAGTGGGTTGGGGACAGGGAGGAGGGACATGGAGGTACCATCACAAGATTTGCTCATATAATATATCTAACTATGGATAATATTTAATAAAAATGCAAAAAGTACAAAATGGCATCATATCTACAATTTTCAGATGTGTTTCCATTGAACGCTTATGTCTTGAGTATCATGTTCATAAAAGAGAAATCACCTGGAGGCCTGAGCTAAGAGGTACATAAAATAAGCCATATGCATTGGTTCCCATGACCATCTAGGTTCTGGAACTAGGGGAGGAAAAAGCTAGAATTCCTCCTTCATTTTGTTGGCAGAGGTGTCTTCTGTGGTCAAAATCGCATGGATAACACAACTGCTGAGTTAGATATGATAGGAGGCATTCCAGCCTGCAGGGGACTGGGTGGAGGCCTCACATGCTAGGCTAAAGGCAAGGGGCTCTGTGAAAGTTTGCTTGAGCTGAGCATGGGCTGAGGAGAGAGCTACACAGGCTCTGCCTGGAAAAGACCCAGATGCCTGAAATCTCCGAGCCTCACAAGGAATGGGTATGAAAAAAAGCCCTGTCTTGTTGTGTTCATTAAATAACATTAGCCAATATCAGAAACTATAAGCAGTTTATTATTATTTTTGCATGACTGTGTGTATGTGTATGTGGTATGTGGCATGTGAGGTATGTGTGTGGTGCATAGAGATAGAGATAGAGATAGAGATAGAGATAGAGATAGAGATAGAGATAGAGATAGAGATAGAGATAGAGATAGATGTGCATGCCCTGTATGTGAATGGAGCCAGAGAAGAACAGGGTGTCTTCCTTCCCTTCTATCCTCTTACACTTGTTTCCTTAGGACAGAGTCTCTCACTGAATGGAGAGCTGCCATTTTTGGTCAGACTGGCTGACCAGTAAACCTCCTAGATTCTCCAGTGTCTGGTCCCTACAAGTTATAGGCATGTATGGCCATGTCCAGATATTTACACAGGCCCTCAAGCTTTTCCCTGCTGAGCCATTTCCCTAGCTCTATTCTTTCTATAATAAACATTTCATGTGACACTACACACACACATACAAACACACCCCTCTATTTTGTTAACCACATCTGATCAGTAGGTATATTACCCCTATTGGACTGGTAGAGTGGCTTCCTCATCGCTGGTAATTTGTTAGCATTGACTTCCTGATGCTAAATGTCCTTAGCCCAGAGAGGAAATCAAAAGAGAGCATCCACGAGGCTATTCTGGACAGACTGTGGGCTGGCACAATGTATAGCAATGCTGTGCCCCTGCTGGCTGATGGCCCAGACGGTGGAAATTAGGGGACACAAAAGCACCTCTGCTTATCAGATACAGCAGACTTTCCTGTTGACGACCATCTTTCAGCAAGCTCAAGAACTGTGTGCTTAACAGAAGCTCATTGGGCCTCCTCTTAGGTCTGGCTAATAGACTAGGAATCAAGCTCTCGCTGAGAGTTTCTAGTTCAATCAAGTCAAAATCACATGAATCTCAATTTTCACAAATGCTTATATTTTACAATATGATTGAAGGAGTACTTTGGTCTTGCTTTTTTTTTTAAATCTCACATTTCTCCAATACTCAGAATAGCCAGGCAAGGGATCCATGTAATGAGATGCAATTGTATTCACACTGTCAGGACAGGAATATTTGCCTAAGTAAGGTATTTTGTGCATACGAGGGTATCAGAAGACTTAGGTTGACTTTACTCCATGGAAATACAGCTAATTATGTAAAAATGCGCCCATGAGATTCTTTAAAATAGGATAGCACTTATAGAAACTACAAACTAGAACACTGCAGGTTCAGGAAGTCAAAAATGTATCCCCTTTCCCTCAAGAAAAGAGAAAGGGAGAGGAAATAAAAGTGGGGGGAGGAAGAAAAGAAGAAAAACAAATAAGCCTTGGAAATGTACTTACCATATAATTAATGGCACCTGTCAAAGGTGCCAATTATGTGAAAAGGTATTTTTTCTACTACATACAACGGTAGAGGGTAGGGAAAATATGTGAAAAAGAAGAGAATATATCATACACTGATTTAAATTCTTTAGGTGATGCGGATTTCTCAGAACAGAATTGAACCTTTCAGAAGGTTGGGGTTTTGTGAACTAAATGAGAGACAAAAAGAATGTCTGGTCTAGGGTAGACCAAATAAACATCAATTTCCTTTCTTTAAAAGAAAAGATACCAAAGTGTTTTAATTCTCTCAATTTTCTCAATTTATTATAGGACAAATGTAAACAGTGCCATATTTCTATTCTGAATTAATTTCTGTAATTCTTTTCATTTAAAAAATATTTGTCTCTCTATATATAGATAGATGTATATATACTTCTCCTCAGTAATACAATAATTAAATGGAGGGATCATCTTTCCTAAGAGTATTCTTACATACGAAATTAAAAGCATTGTCTACAAGTGAATAAATTAATGCATAGGATTTATTGTTTTTAAAGCTCCAAATCAGATTATATATACATACATGTGTGTGTGTGTGTGTGTGTGTGTGAGAGAGAGAGAGAGAGAGAGAAAGAGAGAGAGAGAGAGAGAGAGAGAGAGAGAGAGAGAGAGAGAGAGAGAGAGAGAGAAAGAGAAACCCTGGAAGGTTGGAAGGTTTCTCCTTCTACCTTCTTTGGAGACAGGGTATCTCTTTTTTATTTTATTTTGTTTTTTGTTTGTTTGTTTCTTTGTGTTTGCCACTGCTTCTTGAGAGCTTCTAGATTTTTCTGGCTCTATCTCCCTTTGTCATGGCCCACTTTGAGCCTGTCTTTACATCCCACTTTGCATGGGAACTGAGGCTTCTTTCACTTAGGAGGTAGCTCACAATCCAGAGGGTAGGTGCCTCATATTTGATAAATCTTACATAGTAATCATTTACTATCAGGCTGAGTACCTGGCAATGAATCAAAGGAATCATCAGATGAATGGCGAAATGGGAATATCACTTACAGCCTGGTCTGCAAAGCAAGGAAAAATAAAAGAAAGATACTAGCAAATATCACCCTGTAAATACCATTGCCAGCCATAGTAATATGGGTTACATATGTGTATGCACATACATCTCTAAGTAGCAGGAAAGTTATGAGATCAAGAATAACCCAGCAATCCGGAGGCACAGGTAGGAGGATCACCATGAGTTTGAGGTCACCTTGAGACTACATAGTGAATTCCAGGTCAACCTAGGCTGGAGCGAAACCCTACCTTGAAAACCAAAATAACAACAACAAAACAGTGAGTGGCTAAGCTCACAACCTTAAAGCAGCCTTAATACTCATCCACCATGACTCAGGGAACTGAGTGGAAGAGGGGGCAGAAAGATTGTGAGAGCCGTGGTGGGGGAGACTATCCAGAGGCATGGCACCCCTCAGTAACAACACACTTGGGCCAGGAGGACCAGGCTGAGTACTAGGCTATCCATGGTCCCCTGTCACAAGGACTGATCCAGACGACCCATGGAGGAGGTTATCCAGCGGATTGGGGAGGGGAGGGCAGCGGGGAACTGGAGATAACAACTCATTGTTTGCCCACTAAATATTGTAACTTATTATGGACAATAAAAAAAAAAACCAGTGAGTGGCATAGGCTTCAAGGGAACAAATCATTCCACTATAGTAGCTTTAATTTTTGGCAGAGTTGTGAATGAATAAAGGGAAAATGCAAGAGATGTAATATATCTTATGTTGATAAAGATTTGATATGTCTCAGAAATATTTATTTGCAAAATTAGCTACAAGATCATAAAGAAAGGCGATTAATACATTCAAGTATTTGGGTTTAGGAAAGTGCAGAGAAGGCTGGTCTTGATTAACAACTTCATCATTTATTTGGAAGAGGGAATAAAAGAACCTTTTATTCTGTGTTCATGAAAATTTCAGAACAATATGGAACCTTTGAAAATTTTAAGATTATATTTGTGACTCATGTTATGTTCCTATTGGACAGCAGTTGTGTAGACATTCTGCAGTAACTGGCTATTTCCAGGCTTGTGACTCTTGGGTTTTTAATGAACAGAAGTTGGGGCATATAATTCCTTCCTGAGCTATGGCCATTGCCTCCTCATTACACTGGTTTCTTTGTGTGTATGTGTGTTTGGTTTATTTTTTTACCTTCACATCCAGGACCTCTTTCCTGCTCCTCAGTAATACAACAATTAAATGGAGGGATCATCTTGCCCAAAAGAAAAAAATTAAAAACATTGGCTATGAGTGAACAAAAGAATGCATAGGATTTATTATTTTTTATTTTTTTAAATATTTTCTTTATTCATTTTCAAGCAGAGAAATACACACACACACACACACACACACACACAGAGAGAGAGAGAGAGAGAGAGAGAGAGAGAGAGAGAGAGAGAGAGAGAGAGAGAGACCGAGAGAACACCAGGGCCACCACCTTGTGGATCTGGCATATGTGGGTACTGGGAATTGAACGGGAGCCTTAGGCACTGGAGGCAAGTGCCTTAACCGCTGAGCCATCTCTCCAGCCCCAGGATTTATTATCTTTAAAGCTCCAAATCAGATACAAATCAGATTCCAATGAAGGAGAAATTGGACACAAGTAAGCCAACTAAGAAAATCCAAAAGTGTTATGTCTGTTTCAATTTACCTTTCTTCCCAGTGACTTGAATGTGAACTTGAGACCAAAGTGGGGCTACACACCCTTGGAGGAAAACATGGACAATAAGAAGAAATACTCAAGGGAACTGGAATTTTCTAGGGGTCGAGTGTGTGCCACGTTGTGCACTTGACCCTGAATGTGAGTGAGTAGCTACTTAGAGGAAGCTTAGAAATATTAGAATCCAAGCTCTGTAAGGGAACTCAAAAAGCTTTCATTAATTGCCCATTCCTCAGGGACGATCTCTAGGCGCTTGATTCTAGACTAGCACGAAATCCTCACAGGAGATGATCAACCACACAGAGATGTGTCTGCACACAATTTGTACAAACATCATCCAACCTGAGTGATTGTTATGGGAGAGATGAAGCAAGGTTTTCAGTGAACTATGTCCTGTAGCTCAAGAGAGAAATGGTGGAAAGTGTTCTTAGGGCCACGTTTGATGGAGTTTGCGAATCACATCTGTATTAGAGCGTACTCCGGGATCTCCTGCTGTTCTGAATTCCTACAGAATTTGGAGAAATAGCCAAGTGAAAGCACATTTGTTTTGCAGTGGTGCCAGAAAGGAATAGCAGACACCGAACTAGTCTAGAAACAAATGTACCTTTCTTATACGAGACCTTTAATGTGGAGCCTTAAATCAATCCAGGAACAGGTTGTCTTTAGGGTTTATTGTTGCTATGGCAACCTACAGTGCACCACCTGCTGCAAATTCTTCCACTGATAACTTCTGCTTAGGATGGCATGTCAATATGGTCTAGTCAATGTCAGCTTTACCCTTAGCATTAGGTTATAATTAATGCTTAACTTCAGAGCAATTTTCTCTGCACACTCTTGTAATTGCCGCCCCCCCCCCCAGAATTCCACTGTTCCTTGATCTTTGTTCGCCTGGTGGTAGTAGTGATGGGGTACTGTTCCCTATTCAGATCATACCTCAGACATAGATAGTCATGGCCCTGAATCTCAGAAAGGAGTTTTCACTGCTTTCTCAATTCTAACTTTCCTTTAGGGTTAGGCTCATATATATATATATATATATATATATATATATATATATATATATACATACCTAATGTTTTTCTCCAGCTGCAATGGGCTCAGTGTCTATGAATAACAATGCTTACTGCCCTTTTTCCCAATGTCTAAGACTTGTGTTCCATAGAGAGGCGGGAACTGAGATCAAGGATCTTCACGTTCCCTCAGCCCTGCACTTCACCTCCTGTAAGCATGGCCTTCAACAAGTTGTCTTTATCGTTGGTGTGACACACAGTGAGATTAGAGGAAAGGAATGAACAAGTGGATGGAATCCTTTTATGTACTTTCTGCATTGCTAATCAGTTTTTAAGTGAGCTGTTAACAATTTTAGGTTTTCTTCTCACCAGTGTCCAGCTTTCCCTGTGTCAGGTAATAAATTGTTCTGACCTTCAGGTTTTACAAGCAGGCACCTGTCATGTCTCAGGTCTCTAGGAGAACAAATAAAAGTTGTGAATTTGATATTAATTTGGTATTTGTCTGGTGTGTGTGTGTGTGTGTGTGTGTGGTATGTTGCTATTCTTATAAAGGCTAGAGTTATGGTTTTTCTAGCTTTATGCATCCCTGAATAGAGTAGGGAGTCTTTCCATTTACTTTTGCTGAAATTGACAGCATAAATCTGACCTAGGTTTGAGGGTGGATCTCTCTTTCTGTCCATCCATGCCTCTGTCTTTCTTTGGCAGAGTTTCAATAGATTTGGAATAATGGTTCCTGAAGAAGAATAGAAAACTATTGTTCTTGAAGGAAAATGATACTACCTTCCATGCTGATTTCCACCTGTTTTACATAACATCCAAGTCCCTTTTGGATATATTCTCATTGTTCTCTTTATTGAGTCAATAAAACCATTCAGAAATTCTTCCATGTTGAGAGAGAATGTGAATCACACTGCTATTATTTTATTTACCCTGGCTAACACTGTTCAGAAGCTGTATTAAGCCACATTTTCCATATTTAAAAGTGTAAAGGCAGTGGGCTATTCTGCCACTGCACAAAGAAAATCATTGCATTAGTAGCATGTCAGATGAAAAGTATACTTTGAATTGCGGCATCATTCTGAACATATGAAAAACAAAGTCTACACCTGTCATAACTAGGAGATGAGGCATGAATATTCTATACCTTTTTGATTAATCAAAATCCATGCAAAAATATCACTCCGATCAAAGAGTCAGAATTGATTAAACTACATTTAGCTTATCTGTATTGTTCCAGTATCACACAGATTAGAATAGAAGCCGCTCTGATAGTGTGTGAACAAAAGACTTGTCAACCTGACACTATTTTAAACACAGAATCAAATGGAATCTTGCAAACCAATTCTGATTAACTAAACCCGACTCTACCTTGAAAAACATAATGGTATTTTTATGATTTTAATATGGTTATCAGCATAACCCTTCTATTCAGAGGTATCTAGACACATAATCTTCGGGAAGAGAGAAATAAAATCTTCAGTTTGAAAACTGCAAGGTCTGCGTATACCAGCCACGTATGGGAAAGCACAGGGCAGACTTGTTTCTGGGGTGATTAAAAGCTCACCAGGAAAGACCTCTTTGTTTGTGGAACTTTTCTGGGCAAAGAATAGAAAATTTCTTTGTCTTCAAAGAGATTCAAAGGATGATATTCAGATAAAAGCATGTACAAGCCAGGGAATCAGATGTGTGAGGTAAGGAACGTATTCACATTTTATACTCAGAGGACACTTAGGATCTCAAATTCCTTTTTCTTGCCTCTTTCCCCCATATGAAATCCACTCAGGTCGAAATGGAACAGCCAATCCCAGCCTAACTTCTTTCACTGCTATGGTGCTAGGGAAGGCTGAGAACTGAAATAACTGAGGAGTGATGAGTGAAGATCCAGAAATGGGGGCAGCTGCAGAGGATCACTTTAGCCCCAGGAGGCAGTGTGGCTGGGAGATGTGGCTGTGGACCTCCTACATGACAGAAGGTGCCTTGGAAGCTCTCGTATTGATGTGTCGCTCCTGCTCCTGTCACCCACTGGAAGACTGAGAGCAGGAAGGCAAGTCAGACAGACAGATGCAGCACATTCCTAACTCGGTTTTTCCACTCTCTCTTGAAATTCACTCCCATTTGGTTTCTGTACCCACTCCTCCAGGGAGTTGACAGTCTCCCTTCCCCTCAGGAATGCACATCAGCTTTTCTGCCGGAAGCACCTATGGGTGCTCCCACCTACCTCAGTCAGCAGAGTGTGAGATGGTTCGCTGTTTCAGAAGGGCTATACGCGTGTCTTAAATTCCGTTGTTTCTAAAAGCGAGTCACACTTTCAATAAGGACATTCCTCCCTTTTGTTCTTAAGAAGATAATAACTTTGAGGGTAACACAAAATTTAAAATCCACAATTTGTTCCACTTGAAACTAATTAGAAATCTAAATCAGGTTTCTAATAATTCCAGTCCAGAGCATTCTGTTCATTTTAATTCCAAGAAGCATATATTCCTCTCATTTTAAAATATCTTAAATTGGGCTGGAGAGATGGCTCAGAGGTTAAGGCACTTGCCTCCAGTGCCTAAGGCCCTGGTTCAATTCCCCAGGACCCACATAAGCCAGACCCACAAGGTGATGGCCCTGGTTCTTTCTCTCTCTCTCTCTCTCTCTCTCTCTCTCTCTCTCTCTCTCTCTCTCTCTCTCTCTCTGTATCTCTGCTTGAAAATGAATAAATAATATATTAAAAATAAAATAAAATATCTTAAATTGGGATATATCTTACAACCTAAGCTTGGGAGACACATCGTTTATTTGACAGAATGCTTTTTCATCTTTGAGGTATACAAAAGGATGCCTTCTCTTTCAATGGTGTCTTCATTCTGATGAAATACTTTTATTCCACCAGTACTACAAAGCAGTATTTGCATGTTATTCAGAGCATGCCTGACTGAATTTCAGAGCTAGGATAAAAGTTTCATTTGAAAAATAGATTTCAGTTTGTGAACAATGTGCAAAACATCACTCAAAATTGGGAAGATCATTTGGAAACATCATGTAAGTAAGGAGATTGCTTTAAAAAAAAGGTTATACTCTGGTAATACCCAGTCACAGAGTGAACTGTTCATGGGCAACACGAAAAGGAGAATGTCCACTTATCTATGGGCTCACTGCTGTCCTCTGTCTCAAGCCACTGAAGGACAATTCAACCAGCAATTGCATTTTGCTATAATTTGGTTTTTAACATCCTTTCTGTTTTATTGTAAAAATTCAGCATAATGTAAGCTTATTATAATAGATGTTAAGACAAGAAGCACCAATCAAACTGACATCCAAAATGAATACCCACTTTCATGAGCTGAAACTCCCAGTTCACATCGAATTCTCTTACTAACATAAACCGCCTTCAAAAATGGCCTTCTTAGAAATCTTCCATCTCTCCCACCCCCAAATCTCTCTCAAAATGAGAGCCAAAAACTATAATGAATAGTCACCAACTAAAATTTAAGCTACACGAGTATTTTGATAATTAAGAATATATTACATCATCTCGATCTGTGATGCACATGTTAAAAAAATAAAAGTTCTTTAAAAAAACTATAATGAAAAATAAAGTCTCATTCCATAATTTCAGAGTCCAAAGGGCTCACCATTACACAGAAAAAGAAGTTAAATTACCCTGGGAGTAGGTAGCCTATGTACAGCACACTAAAACATTTAAACTATATAAAAGAAATCTTGACTAAATCAATACAATATCTTGTCTTTGGAAGAATAACACTGTGGTGGTTTGATCCAGGTGTCCCCCATAAACTCATGTGCTGGGAATGCTTAATCCATAGCTGAAGGCAATTTTGGAATTAGAACCTTGTTGGAGATATGTTATTGGGGGTGGACTTCTGGGGGTGACAGCCAGCTCCCCCTGGCCAGTATTTGGCACATCTTCCTGTCAGTTTGTCTCCTGCTGTGGTAGTAGTGATGTCAGTCCTGGTCCTCTGCTCAGGCCATCGTTTTCCCTGCCATCATGGAGCTTCTCCTCGAGTCTGTAAGCCAAAAGAAACCCTTTCCTCCGATCAGTTTGCTTTTGGTTGGGTTCTTTGTGTCAGCAAGGAGAGAGCTGAGTGCAACACACCCCAAACACATCTGCTAACAGCTGTATGAAAACTTTACGAAAAAATCCAAGATAAGTGAATAGAGCAATGTGATTTTAAAGATAAAAGGCTGAGAATATATTGAAAGTCAGGACAAATGAAAGCAAACTCACCCTCACAGTTAATGTAACTTCAATAATTAAAGCGGTACACATCGACAAAAGAACTCACGGCCAAATCAATGTTATCGATATGATAGTGCAGGAATTGACTCTCAACTTAGTATATATTAACGGCGGCCTCACAGATTAGTGAGAAAAAGCATGATTATTGAATAAATGAGACGGTGACAAATGGTTCTATTTAGAAAAACAAAGTTAAAGTAGGCAATCCAAATCGCAATGGGTGACCTTTAACGCCAAATAGCAGAGGTAAACATAGAATAAGAAAAGTCCTCTTGAAGTAGAAATGAGCAGGTGGGGATGAAGAAAGAAGGTTAGATCACTAGGAGATGGAATATCTGTGTCTTTCTCCTTCCTCTTCATAGAAGTTACAAGTAAGAGTAGTTTTTGGGGAAAAAGCTACCAGAAAACAAAAAGTAAGACTAATATACCAGTTGGTTAAGTTGAGGAAAATGGGAGATGAGGGGAAAATGCAGGTCCCAGGGAGAAGAGGAGATCCACCTCTAAGAGCTGTTATTCCCACTGAGGAACACGGCTGGTGTTTCTGAGCAGGTAGCCCCTGGGAACTTGCCAGAACTCAGAATTTTGAATCTCACTCCTACCTTATGAATCTGAAATGCTGGGACCCCATGATCTGGAATAGCATGCCTTTTAGGAGAGGCTAGTAGGCAACAGGTTTGCCTTCCTTTGCTTATGCTCTGCTGGTCCCAGGACAGTCAATTGGACGTGTCAACTCCAAGCACTGAGCCCAGAGTATCCTCACCACTGTCCTGGACATCACCTCCATTGATCAAGGACTAGTTAGGACATTTATCCTGAGTCCAGTCCCAGGAATGACTTTCAACACCACAGAACTTTCTCTGTAGGGAAGGTTCCTAAGGTGAGTGTAGGGGATGTGGGAAGAAGATAAGAGAGCTAGAGTATTTCTAACCCTCAAGACTAGCAGAAAAGAGGAAACCAAGAAAAGGTGTCTCCCTCCTCCCTAGTATGACTTACATACAACATGACTCCCTGAAATAGTTTTTTTAAAGGGGATTTCCAGAGTGTCCTTGGGACTAGAACGTAAGCCTGTGTCTGAAATTGCAGCCTACTGATGGAAACTGAGTGTCTCATTTGGAAGTTAAGATCCATCTGTCTTAGTTACTTTGCATCTCTGTGACCACAATACTTGAGAGAAACCAGGGAGAAAAGGTGGTATGTTTTGACTTATGATTTCAGTCTAAGGGTTCCAGTCTGCCACAGTGGGGAAAGCAGGAGTTAGTGTCAGCCAGGGGTGTGTGGCTAAGGCGGTTCATATCATAGTGGGCCAGGAAACAGAGCAGTATAGAAAATGGGCCGGTATAATACACCCCCAGTGATATATCCCAGCCATTCCTCCAACTAGGCCCCACCTCCTAAAGGCTCCATGGCCTCCTAAAACAGCCCCACCCCTGGGGAACAAGCATTCGAAATATGGACCTAGGGCTGGAGAGATTGCTCAGTGGTTAAGGTGATTGCTTCCAGAGCCCAAGGACGCTGGTCCAGTTCCCCAATACCCACGTAAGCCAGATGCACAAAGTGGCACATGCATCTGGAGTTTGTTTCCAGTGGCTAGAAGCCCTGGCATGCCTATCTTCTCTCTCTTTCTCTCTCTCTCTCTCTCTCTCTCTCTCTCTCTCTCTCTCTATCTCTCTCTTGCAAATAAATAAATAAAATATTTTGAAGACCCATGAACCTATGGACAACATTGCAAATTCAAAGGTTAGTCTGTCCCCATGTTGCCAACAACACTCAGATGTTATTCACTGACCTGTGAATTAGCAAGCTCCAAACCCTTTTCTATTTGTTGATGAAATAATTGCTCAATTTAGGGAAACTAAGTTTCTGGAAGAGTCAGTGAGTAAATACATTTGGGTTTGTATTTCTGTTCTCAGTTCTGACTACTCAATTTCACCACTGTGCTCACAAAAGCAGTGATAGAAAAACTCTTCATAGATAGGGCTGGAGAGATGGCTCAGCAGTTGAAATGTTCACCTGAAAAGCTTAAAGGCTCAGGGTTGATTCCCCAGCACCCATGTAAAGCCAGATGCAGAGTGAAGCATGCATCTGGAGTTTGCTTACAGCAGCAGGGGGCCCTGGCACCCCCCCCTCTGCTTGTACATACATAAATAAAAAATTTAACCAAAGAAAAATCTTCATAGACAATGCAAAATTAGCATTGCTGTGTTCCAATAAAACTGTGCTCAACTATGGCCCATAAGCTATAGTTTGCCAACCGTGAGTCAGGAACAGTATCTCAAATTCAAAACTGAACAACTAAGAGACAAGCATTTTCAAAAACCTCTGAAGGCCCACCTGAACCAATCTGTGAGGAAATAATGCCTAGAAAAGTAGAATAAAAAATGGGAAGCTGGGTCTGATGGCTCACACCTATAATCCCAGCAATCAGGAGAGGGAGGCAGGTGCATTGATATGAGTTCAAGGCCAGACTGGTCTACATAGAGAATTCAGGATAACCTGGGCTACAGAGTGATACCCTGCCTCAAAATAATGTTAAAGAGATTAACACTCTCTGAAATTAGTTGTGAGAACATTATACCCACAAAAGCAAGCTACTGTAAAATAAAAGAATTCCTGGATTATATAAAAGAATAATAAAATAATAACTTGGTGGATAACCTAAAACATTAAATAAAATGATTTGGAAAAGTGTGAGCTCTTTCATATGAAATTGACAAAAGCAGCTTTAAGACAAAAGCATTTTTACACGAGGATAGTTCCTGAAGTCCAACATGTTTTAACAGATGGTCAAGAAAAAAATCTAGGAAATGGAAAAAAAATCATGTAAATCACAACAGATAACACTGATTTATTTGACTACATAACAGTTTAAAACATCTGCCCATCAAAATCCATAATTGCCTACAAAGTATTAAAGAAGTGTGAGACAGTGTGGGAGTAGCCATCATTAACTACAGAATTCATACAAAGGACTAAGTAGCCCAAGCAGAAAAATGGGTGAAGACTACAATGATGTGATTTACCAATCTTGAGACATGAATTTCTAGATGACGTCTACCAGATTCCGTAGCCAAAGGGATTTCAGAGTTGTAAGGTCTGAGACCAGGAGAAACCACTCTGAAAGGGAAAAAGGCTTTGATCAGGGCCATCTCCCCCAGAGGGGGGAAGCAGTTTGGGGAGGTCAGATCTGGGATTTTAAGGGGAGGTGAAACTGAAGTCCAGGAATTTGTCACATGGCTCCCAGGTTGCAGGGAGGACCCAGCTCTCAGCATGGGGAAGGACGGTCCCTCCTGCCAGACAGAGACACAGCAGGAAGGTATTTACAAGGCTGTAACTCCTGTTGGGGTCTGGTGGTAATGTTGACACTTCTCTTGAAGCTGCCACACTGGTTCCTGAATTCATTTCAGGGGAAACTAAGGTGCTATGGGTGGACTCCATTTTGGGGCCTGAGTTTCGACCTAACCATAGTTCCACCATTTGAGAGGATATATTGTGACAGTCAGGTATGTGTAGGGACCGCTCCTCCCCTTCCAGCCCCTCCCTTTGAATGGGAGGTGTCTAGTTAGAGCTACAACCTAGGTGCTAAAACTGATTGGTCAGATATGAACCAATCAGCTGTCCCTCTGACTCACGTGGGGAGGACTTAAAACTAGCTCCCCTAGAGAACTCGCCCTCTTTTTCCCACATGGCAATGGAGTAGAAGGACTGCTGGCCCAGGCCTCAGTGAGGTAAGGCCTGTACCCCTACCCCGCTGGGGTAAGGGGCAGGCTCCAGATATTTCTCTCATGAACCTCTCTTTCTCATAAAGGGAGCTTTTCTGTTATCTTTCTTGGACTGCTTATCTAACTAAATAGTAAAAGCTCTGTGAACTCTGACCCGTGTTTTCCCCACACTGGTGGCGAGAAAACTTTATGACTTCCCACATCCAATTTTCCCCATCCAACTCCCCTTTTCCTGATCTACTAAATTAGAATAAATGTGTAACTAAAATTTAATTCTGTCCCTGTGTACAATTCTTTGGCATTAGAGGACACGAACTCGGAGTAGGAGGAGGGGGAAGGGAGGATTCCAAAACTCTCTCTCTCTCCCCGAGTTGCTTACAATTATTAATTAGCAGCAACCCGTATCAATATCATTTCCTTGCACATACATGGCTCTGCTCCTTTTGCTCATAGCAACGATGACATTTATAACACGAACGAAGGCCAGCTGATAAACCATAGATTCTCTTTTTTACTTGTCGTAAGTCTTGGACATACATCATAGGGTGAAGAACCACAGACTCAGTGGTATACAGCAGTGGTCCTCATATCTTCATGCTGTACACATCACCTGGAGAGCTTGTCAAAAATCCAGATTACTGGGCTGGAGAGATGGCGTTTACCTCCAAAGCCTATCAACCTGGGTTCAATTCCCCAGTACCCATGTAAAGCCAGATGCATAAAGTGGCACATGCATCTGGAATTTGTTTGCTAGAGGCTCTGGTGCTCTCTCTCTCTCTCTCTCTCTCTCTCTCGCTCTCTCTCTCTCTCTGCAAATAAATACATAAAGTTTTTAAAAATCCAGATTACTGAAGATTCTGATCACTAAAGGATAGAAACTGAGTTCCAAGAGAAACGTGTTCCGTGCATCTAATATACAGCATAAATACTGATGATGCATTAATTTGATCATGAGAACCAGTATACAATGTATGCACATAAGAAATCATCACATTGGAGGCTTGAATATATCATTGCTAGTCGTTAATTAAACACGTTAAATTTTTAGAAGTACAGACCTTCAGTTATAAGATGAACAAGTTCTGGGGATCTTGGTGAACAGTAGAGGTGGTGACTACTAATTAGCTTGACCCTGGTAACTACTATCTAATTCACACACATATCAAGTCTTTGTGTAGCCCGCCTTTAATATGTGCAATATTTGTTAATTAAATATATATTTATATATATTTTTCAACATCCAGATGACTTGATTCTGTCCTCTGCATTTCTGGCCCAGGAACCCTAAGATGGGCCTGAGAATTTCAGCAGCTCCTAAACGCAAGTTGCTGTTCTAGGGAAGCAAACAGAAATGACATAGGTCAGGAGACAGGAAAGTGCTTTCTGCTTTGGGACCCTAGAGTCTCTGATGTGGCTACCTTGCTGTTGTCACTTGACAGCAGACACCTCACAGTCCGTATGGAACACCTTGGGCTTGTTTTTATTTTTAATTTTTTACATTATTTCTTGCTTTTTAAAAAAAAATAAAAGAGTTGTACCCTTAGTCTGTCTCTCCCCTGCCCCAATTCTGTTGAGGGTCTTCTTTGGTGGGGATATTATTCATTATGGGGACCAAGAGGCCTCACTCAGTCAGTCTCTTGGGGGAGGGGGCTGGGGGAGGCATGGTGCATATTCCCACCCAACCCGAGGCTCCTACAATCTTTCACCTCCTCTTTGCAATGTTCCCTGAGCCTTGGCGGGCAAGACAGGGATTTAGTGTTGAGTTCTCTGTAGTCTCTGGATCTATGTTTTGATGAGGTTTGAGTGACCTCAGTGTCTGTCACTGTTTCCCTGAACCTGACTTTCAGGCTAGCCATGAGGACAGTATTCATGTCCCCACTTCCTCTGTAATGACCTCTGACCTGGGCAGATGAGGTAGAGGTGGCCCATCTCATGGTAGACAGTCGGCTCTCTCTTCCTGATATATTTATGTGTCCTGGTTTTTCCCAGTGTTCTCCTCCATCTCTAGGGCAGAACAGATTCTCTAACCTAAAGTGAGAAGAGTTTGAATAAAAGAGAATGAGCCTCGTTATTAAAGAGGTATATTGACTGACATGTGTATCCACTCTTCTTAAAGAGCAGTGGAGGTTCTCTCTGGAGTCTGCTGTTTCCCAACAAAGTTTTGCTTATAGAAACAGGCAGCAGGCCATATTGGGCCCCACAGGCCACTGTTTGCCAACTCCTGATACAGACAAAGGGGGTCCAGGCAGAACACACAACGTGTAGTGATGACGTTTCCAACCATGCATCCGAAATCTGAGATGAATGGGTTATTAATCACCTGATTGCCTCTTCCAAAGCATGCTCTTGTGACAATAGGGATAGACTCGCTTTCCATCGGAAAGTCTGCCTGAACAATAAAATACAGAAAAGCAGCGGGGTGGGGGAGGGAAGGAGGGAGGGACAAGGAACCTCACTCCCACTGTACTGGAGAGAGATTATCAAAGCCACAGAAGACACTGCAGTGTTAGTTGAGGAGACATCCAGCTAAATGGTTCTCATGGAAACTAAGTGTACGTTGCATGAGAAATAGCTGTAAGAGCCGGGGGAAGGGGGCTGCCTGATCCTGACAGGTAGCTGCTAATTAGCAATCAGATCCTAATTGAGATTAACAGCTGTTTTTCTAATGCAGTTACTAACAGGGAGGCAGACATGGTATGAAGATCATCCAAGCTCCATAAGCTGCTTTTTAACATCAGAAAACTAGGAGAATAGAGCAATGCTCCAAGCACACGGGGAGATGAAAGTGGGCTGTGTACATAGAGCTGAGCTGACAGGCCGAAGAGGGCCGGATGCTCAGGACCAATTAGGACATCCACATGGGGCTGGAGGCAGATAAAGGGGCAGAATGCGAACAACACTGGAGTGTCTGTTCACTAGCTGCTGGGGTTGAGCCTCGGCCTGGTTGTCCTGGAGGGAAGGGCACATTGGTGCAGCTCTCTCAGCTGTCAACAGGGCCCTGGGGTTAGCCTGAAAATCCTTTGAAAGGCACTATCCCAGCACCTTGCCAGCATTGCCTCCGCATGTGGAAATGTCTTTGTTGCCCCACAGGGCTGAACCTGTGACATTCCCACCAGGTGAAGTTTATCGAATGGTTAATCCCTCTTTGACTCCTTTCAGTGGGTTCTTCTTTTGCTGGGCACTCTCAGCCTAGTGGCTCTGATTGAGCTGCCTTAATTAGCATGACTGGCAGAACCAGCCGCTGCCATCAGAAGACTAGCTCAGGACTGGGGAAACTTCAACACCGGGCAAGACTCAATCAGCGAGGTTCAAGGCTGGCTGACATCCAGCCGCCATCAGCAGCTAGAGACACCAGCAGACTATGATGGAGCAGTTCCTATGTGCCTGGCACTGGGCTGAGCACTTGCCACTGTAGCTCGTGCAATGCTTACAGCACAGTTAGGAGTATCTATGTGCTATTTCACCTTTATTTTATTGACAGAGGACAAAGCAGAGTGGTTAAGGAGAGGGCATTTGGGCTGGGGAGATGGCTCAGTGGATAAAGTGTAACTAGAGTTCAGATACCCAGAACCCACATAAAAACCAGAGCCTATGGTTGCCATTAGTAATTCTAACGTGTCTATAGTGAGAGAGAGGTAGAGATGGATTTCCTGGTCAATATTGCAGTAAATGACAATGGGAGACCCTGCCTCAAACAAGGTGGAAGGCAAGATTAGCATTTTTTTTGGGGGGGGTTTCGAGGTAGGGTCTCTGTCTAGTCCAGGCTGACCTGGAATTCACTATGTAGTCTCAGAGTGGCCTTGAACTCACGGTGATCCTCTTACCTCTGCCTCCCGAGTGCTGAGATTAAAGGCGTGTGCCACCACGCCCGGCTAAGATTAGCATTTTTTTGCAAACATAAGTATGTAATTTCTTTATGAACAGCTACTCTACTCATGAATAGTACCATAAAAGCTTACATAGACACAAAACACCTGTGTTGAGAATGTATATGTATATATATATATATATATATATATATATATATATATATACATATATATATATATGGAACCACTCAAATGTCCTTCACTGAGTGAATGGATTAACAAATGGTAGAATATTTATACAATAGAATATTACTCAGCAATAAAAAGGAATGATTGAAGTGGTCAACAGAATGATGAATCTAATAAGTGGGAAAGCAAGACACAGAAAACTTCCTGTATGACTCCATTTATATGAAATTCTATAGACAGAGCTATAGTGATAGAAAGCCAGCCAGTGGTTGCTAGGATGCAGGAAATAAAGGCAAGAGGCTGACTTCAAGGGATCCAAGGAAACATTTTGATGTGATATAAGTGTATGTCATGATGGCAGTGGTGATCACACTGTTCTTTTTGCTTTTGTTAAAATCTATTAAATTGTACATTTAAATGAATCTATCTGATTTATGTGCAAATCATATTTTAATAAAACTAATCAAAAGTCCAAGAATGTGGGGTTTATTGCATGTTGCCAGAAGAAAGTAGAGAAAAGGAAATCCGGCCTACCACAGCAGTTGGTTATCAACACCACCATCATCAAATCCTATGCAGAGAAGTACAGTCATCCAAGCACCCCAGGCTGGCCGAAGGCTGGCCTGCACCCTGGAATCATCTCATTACATTCAATATTTGGATCAAGCACATTCTACACACGTTTCCAGTGTCCTGAGGCTTCAGAATCTGCAATGAGTTGCGTATAGACACCATAAACATCTTGTAATTAAAGAGCTGCTAAATGTCAGTTGTATTGAAGCTGAGGAAAGATGAATGCAACATCAGCATCTAAAGCCATTGAGAATCAGTGTCTCATAAATTGATTAAAAAACTTTCCTCTTGATGGGCTCAGGCTATAGGAAGATGCTTTACTTAACTATTTCAGAGAATCCCACCACTATGCCTATGTGTGTGAGTGTGTGTGTGTGTGTGTGTGTGTGTGTGTGTGTGTGAATACACAAACAGCCAACCTCTAAGAGGGAACCATCTACCCAGGTTTGTATTTCCACAGAGAGGCTACCCTGAGACTGTGGGCCTATCTTCACATGGCTTCTGCTTTCAGAAGCATGTATACTTGGGTTTGCCTCACTTTGATAATTCTTGGCAAACATTGATACACTTTGAGGTCACAGACTCTTGATAACCTTGAAAACAGAGAAGAAAAAAAGCACTCCTGGGACTGGAGAGATGGCTCAGAGGTTAAGGCATTCACCTGCAAAGCCTAATGACCCAGGTTTGATTCCCCAGTACCCATGTAAAGCCAGATGCACAAAGTGACCCATGCATCTGGAGTTTGCCTGCCATGGCTGAAGGCCCTGGAGTGCCCAGGTATCTCTCGCTCTCTCTTTCTCTCTCTCTGATTGCAAATAAATAAATAAAACCCCCCAAAAGAACTCCTGTATTTCCATCACTGGGGATTCCTAAATATGATTTCTGGAACCCCACAGCAAGTAGCCCCTTCAGTGGCCCTTCCTAAAGTACAGGCTGGCCCGAGATCACAGGTTAGCTGCTGTGTGGTGCTATGAACTACGGCTGGCCGTCAATTAGGTCCTGCTCTTAAGCAGGTGTGCCCTGCCAGCTCTCTCCTTCCCCTTCAGGCCCATTCGTCCAGGACTCTATCACCCTCCACTCTGATCAGAGTCCCACTGGGACTACCCATGTGCTCAATAACTGCGCATCTCTGAACCCTAGTCAGGGACAGAGTTTGCTCAAAGACTCTCTTTGTTCTCTTTGAAAATACACATGCCAGGACCTTCAACTCCTGTTTAGCCACGAGTAACTATTATCCAAAGAAAAAAAAAATTCTCTCAATACATTTCGTGTGTTTTCAGAAATTGAGGTGCCTGGAGGCCTGTAGGCTGTGTTATAGAATTGGGAAGACCAAGTGAATGACCAGGGTCTGAAAAATGCAAGGACTTGGACTTTTCTGAGGCTCTAAGCCTCAGAAGGTACTGTTATCTGGGGTTATAAATGCATACCAACTTGAGCTAATTTGCTTAAATAGCATGATGTTTCTGTTGTAGTTCAGGCCTTTAATACCCCCAATTCCCGTGTGCCGAAGAACCCAGAGTGATGCCATTGAGGTACCGTGGATCCTTTAAGAGGTGGGTCCTACTAAAAAGTCCTTGGGTCACTGAGGGTATGCCCTCCAGTGGAATTGTGAGATCCCACTATCTTCCCTGTTCATTTTTTGCTTCCCAAACATAAGGGTGTGTAGTTTGGGTCCATCATGCTATCTCATGACAATGTTCTGACCAAAACCAAGGATTTTCACACACACACACACAAAAAGAAGCAGTAGTGCCAACCAATCCTGGACCAAAACCTCCAAAACTGTGAGCCAGAGTACATCTGTTCTCTTCATAAGTTAACTGTCTCAGGTATTTTGTCATAGTGTTAGAAAAGTGAATCACACATTGCCCAAATGTGAATGTCTAGTCTTTGCTGCTCTTCCCATCAAGAGTTATTATTTTGGAGCTGGAGAGATGGCTCAGCAGTTAAGACACTTGCCTGCAAAGCCTAACAACCCAGATTCAATTCACCAGCACCCACGTAAAGGCAGATACACAAGGTGGTGTCAGCATCTGATAGAGTTTGTTTGCTATGGCTAGATGCCCTGGTACACCCATTCTCTCTCTCTCTCTCTCTCTCTCTCTCTCTCTCTCTCTCTCTCTCTCTCTCTCCTCTCCTCTCCATGTATACTTGTAAACTGAATGAATGAATAAAAATATCAAAGAAGAGTGATTATTTTCATCTTTTGTCCCGGGGGCTGGTACACAGTCTAACATCTACAAAACAGGATGTGGTGCAATGACACTATGCCTTCCAGACCTTGGCCTTCTGAGAAGAGCCTCACAATGCCTTCTCTCCCCCTCCTGGAATGTAAACTTTGTGAACAAACCCAGTCTGTTCTCCTTGAGGATGGGAGAATTCATGGAGCCCTCCAAGAAAAAGAGAGGTCCCGGCATCAGAGCTGAGGTTCCAGACCTATGAGTGAAGACAGCTGAGACCGGCAATCCCTGCTGACAACCAACTGGCCAAACACAGTCAACATCTGGAATAGAGAGGTGAGTCATCCCAGATGAGCCCTGTCCGACTGCCAGCAACAGATCCATGAGCAAATGAGTAGCTGTGGCTTTAAAGCCACTCAGTTTGAAGTGGTCTGCTATGCAGCAATCGATAACCAAAACAGTATGGGCGCCCTCTTCAAGTTCACTGCTCTCAGACCCTCCCTCCCTAATGTTAATATGATCTATCCCTCCAACACAAGCCTTTAGAAATTTCCCATGTATTTTTAAGAGGAAACTCTTAAAAATATATAGCATTGTCTCTCAGTGTCTTTACCTTATATAATGGTATTAAACTTTTATTATTTTATAACTTCCTTTCTGGATGTTATTATATTGAAATTTACACAGATTTTCTTCACTAAGGTTTATTCAATATTATTAATGTGGGCTGGAAAGATGGCTCAGCAGCTCAGGTGCTCGCTTGCCTGCAAAGCCTAATAACTCGGATTTGATTCCCCACTATCCATGTAAAACCAGATTCACAAAGTGGCACATGCATCTGGGGTTTATTTGCAGTGGTTGGAGGCCCTGGCATGTTCATTCTCTGGCCCCTCTCTCTTTTCTTGCAACTAAATAAATGAAATATTGTTTTTAAATAGTGTTAATGTGTGTCCATTGTCTAAACAAACTAAATCCATCCTTCTCCCGCCTCCCTTTCTCCCTTCCTTCTTCTCTGATGACTGTGAATATGGCCGTTCAATATCTATTCTATCCCCACTCTAACGTCTTTCCTGTAATTCAGAGATTTGAAAACAGGAAACTGCATTTCCAGGATTGACAGTGACAAGAACGCAGTTTAGGTCTGGCCTGATGCACTCAGACAAGGGTCTAGAAGGTAGGATTGGGGCAGCTGCTTCTCCACTGTTCTCCTGTCAAGTAGCATGGGTTTGACGTAGCCCTCTGGCTATCTAGCACCTGCCTCGAATATCTGTCCCCAGTGTCCTCTCCAAAGTTGCCAAGGACAGGTGAAGTCCCACTTTAGGGCTCAGATACCATAGGTAACAAAACCCTCCATCCAGAAATGCTACCTGCGCCCCTGACTCCTCTGGCTTCCACCCCCTTCCTCAGCCTGTACTTTCTGTCTCTTCTGCCAGCAGTTCGTGGTGTGTTCCCAGAGGTGGATGTCCCTGGGGACCTGTCACTGAGTTTATTCTCCTCTTCTCAGTCTGAATTTACCCTCTGTGAAATTGTATTTTGTCAAGTTCCTTCATTTGTAGGTGGGTAACTCCCCAAACATCACAAGTTTGACCTCTCCTGTGCTGCTGGATGCTTCTCCATGGTTACCACAAGCTATTTCTCTGTCCTCCTCAAATTTTCTTTCAGTGCCTCAAATTGCCAGGCATATGCTAGAAGCTATTGATCCATAAACTAATAAAGCACAGTTTATATAAAAAGTAGGTATTGTCCAAGCTAGAAACTAGAGTCATCTTCAGTGTCTGTCTCCTCTAACCCATCTTTCATATTATGGTAATAACTTTCCAAGGTACAATTTTGATGCCATTACTTCCTTTCCTAGGACATTCCAGAGGCTTCTCATTGTCCATGGTCAAAAGCTGTAGCTTTTGAGCTAGAGAGATGGCTTAGCAGTTAAGTCACTTGCCTGCAAAGCCTAATGACCTGGGTTTGATTCCCCAGTCCACATAAAGCCAGATGCACAAAGTGGTGCATGCATCTGGAGTTTGTCTCAGTTGCTAGAGGCTCTGGTACACTTATTCTATCATTCTCTCTCTCCAAATAAATAAAAAGTTTTTTAAAAATTTGAAAAGTTGCATTTCTTGCAATATGGCCTTTTCTTCCACTCCTTGTTTTTCCTCTTTCCAGACACCAGGACTTGGTTCTATGACCCAAACAAAAGTTTTGTACACCTCTGAGTAACTATTCATACTGGTCTCTCACTTTCTACTTCTTGAGATTTTTTTTTCCTAGGTGTTTCAATTTTGTTTAGGCATGGTTTATGTTGAATATTCTAGATTACTTTCAACTATGGTTAATGTACAGTTTAGAAGGCAGGAATTAGGTCTTACTGAAGTTGCTTCCCTACTAGAAATTTTTGTTTGTTTCTTTTTCAAGGTAGGGCCTCACTCTAGCCCAGGCTGAACTGGACCTCATTCTGTAATCTCAGGATGGCCTTGAACTCACGGTGATTCTCATACCTCTGCTTCTCTAGTGCTGGGATTAAAGGCATGTGCCAACACCTCCAGCTCACTGCTGAATTTTTTTAAAAATAGAAGAACTGTGGACAACCCAATTCCACCACCAAGACATGGGATGATGGCTGACATCCAGGCAGGAGATGAACCACCCCTGGCCTATCACACAGGTCCCAAATGAAACCTATAAGAAAGTGGTGAGATAAACAGGAGACCAATCACCACTTCAAGTCAGATAACACAGGAAAGGTCAATGGAGACAGACACGAACGATACCCATCACAATCCAGGGCAAAGATCCAGAGATCCTTAAGATCTCAACAACAAAGCAGACTTAAAACTCACCCATCATGATTCAGGGAACTGAGTGGAAGAGGGGGCGGAAAGAATATCCACAGGCATTGCCCCCTCAGCAGCATCAGTAACAACAACAACAACAACAACACACACACAAAAAAAACCTGGTTATTTTTTTGTGCAATTCATAACCCCCTAATCCATGGACTGAGCCAGTATGCCCACCAAGGAGGGCTCCCAGTGGATTAGGGGTACCACCACAAAGTTTTCTAATACAATTTATCTAATCATTGACCATAAATTAAAAATATTTTTATTTATTTGCAAGCAGAGAGAGACAGAGAGAATGTACTGACAGGGCCTCTAGTCACTGCTAAACCAACTCCAGATGCACACACCACTTTGTACATCTGGCTTTTGTGGGTACTGGGGAATTGAACTCCAGTACTTAGGCTTTGCAGGCAAGTGCCTAAACTGCTGAGCCATCTCTCCAGCCTCCTACTACAATTTTGTTGCTATTTGAAAATGAACAAAATGACTTTTCATCTCTTAGCTTTATAGAAGATCATAATTTTCCTAATCCTAGCTTTAAGCAAAAACTTCATTAGAAAGTAACATTTTCCAAAATACTTAACTCCACCTGAGATCATGGCTAAATGAATGACACTTAATAGTCTCTCTTGGATAGAGATGGAGAAATTTAATATGAAAAACAAGCCAAATGGAGCTATTGCCATGGAATCTTAAACCCCAGATTTATCAAGTAATTACAAAATATTCCAGTGTTTATCATTATGTAAATCAAATATGTAAGTAATTGCTTTAATGAATACAGTGATCTCAGATTAATAGCTGTTAATAATAGAGATAATAACGGAGCTTGTGTAACTCTTTTTTCACTGTTTTCAACAGTAATAATGTTCTTATTTTGAGTTTCCGCTCAGCTCATCTCTTACCATCCCAAGCCCTTCTCATGTCTGCTTTTTCAATTCAGAACAATATTCATTACATTTTTATTAGCACCTGTGTGTGCATGTGTGCTTGTGTGTGCACGTGTATGCATGCATGTGTGTGTGCGTGTGTGTGTGTTCATGCGTGCATGCGTGCATGTGTGTATGTGTGTGTGCAGCATGCAGGTGAAGGTCAAAGGACACTCTCAGGTGCTGGCTCAGTCTTCCATCTTGAGGGAGAGGCTCTTTGTATGCTGCCATACAACACGCATGCCATCTAGCCATCCCACATGCTTCTGGGAATTCTGTCTCTGCCTTCCATCTTGCCTTAGGATTTCTGGGATTACCATTAATTGTGTTACTATACCTAGGTTGGCGTGGGTTCTGGAGATCCCATTCGGGTCATGTCATCCACATGAGCTGTCTCCAGAGGCTTGTCTTCCATTCCTCCTCAATCCTATATGTTCCCTTAAAAATGCCACTTTGTTGTCAGTTTAAATTTTGGATTTTTCATGTTCAGTAGAAAAGACCTCAAGAGTTTCTATTTTTAAAAATTGAAGTATTTTAATGCCAAGCTGTCATTGCACTTTCACTAAGCCCCACCACCCTCCACCCCTCAGGAACTTACTCTTCTTACATATTTTAAGTTACTTATGCTCCCCATTCTTTTGCTCCTCTTGGCTCAAGCTCATTGTCTAAGGCCTCCTATGATGAGAAGCCTTCCTTCACAAAGTCCTACCTCTGTCCTCTTCCAATCTGCTTAACACACTTTCCAGCTTGTTCTTAAAGTCAGAAAGCCCAACTAAGTTGCTCTGTGCTTCAAAATTTGACTATGACGCTAATTGCAAAAATGTCTCCTCACCTTTTTCTAGTTCTCTGTAAGTATCTCAGTTGAGTTTATCTGTTCCCGAACATTTATCTGTGACTTTCAACTGGCAGTATCTTCTCATTGCAATCACTGGATACCTGGTATTGTATAGATATAGATGATAGAGATATAGATGGTATAGCTATAGATGACATAGATATATAGATGGTATAGATATAGATGATATAGATATAGGTGATATCAATATAGATGATATAGATATAGATGGTATAGCTATAGATGGTATAGATATAGATGGCATAGATATAGATGATATAGATAGCTATAGATGGAATAGATATAGATGGTATAGCTATAGATAATATAGATATAGATGATATAGATATAGATGATATATAGATGATATAGATATAGATGATACAGATGTAGATGGTTTAGATATAGATAATATAGATATAGATGATATAGATATAGATAGATGAGATATACATATGGATATGGGTATAGATGTATAGATGTATAGATAGGTATAGATATGTGTGCTTATTCTACCATTTGCTTCCAAGCTTTTACCATGCAGTGAAATTCACTCATTAATGTATTCATCATTTATTGCTTCCTGCTAGCTGCAGAGTACTTTTTCAAGCCAAGGACTTTAAGATAAGCAGGAAAGACCTACCTAATCCTGGTCCATAGTTAGTATCTACTGAATTAAGCTCATAGTGATCTTTTAAATTATCTTTGTGTGAGTGTGCATGATGTTTGTGTGTGTGTGTGTGTGTGTGTGTGTGTGTGTGTGTGTGTGTGTGTGTAGGGAGGGATAGGTGCATGCCACAGCACACATATGGAGGCCAGAGGACAATCCATAGTGTGGGGCTTTGACTTCTATCTTGTCTGAGGCAAGGTCTGAACACCAAGATGGCTGACCTATGAACTTCCAGCATTCTCCTCTCTCTACCTCTCGTCTCATCCCAGGAGGGCTGGGATTATAGACATGAGCTACTGTGTTCAGCTTTACGCGAGTTCTGGGGATCCAAACTCAAGTCATCCCTCTCATACATCAAGGGCTCTGCCCACAGCTCAATCTCCCCAGGCCCCAAAGTGGTTTTCAATCACACATACATAAAGAGACATACTTATTAAATTGAATTGGATCAGACCTTTGTATTTATTGTAACTCTCATATTCTTACCTCTTTAAAAAGAGAGGAGTCTGTCTTTCTCATTCTTTATGCTCCCAGATCATACAGGTAGGCAGAAAATAGAGTTTCAATAAATCCATTTTAGTTGAATGCTTCATTTCTTTCCATGGTCACGATGTAATGATGTAATGTGACCTGAACTTGTCACACATAACCAGCAGGTGTGACCAGTTAGCATGGGGAACCTGAATTGACTCTGTCCTCTCCTGCAGGTGAGATTTCACAGGTATTTCATTTTCACTTTTCAGCTAGAGATTTCCTAAGCGGAAAGTATTTATAGTGAGTTAACCTGTCACCTGATCCTTTAAATAATGAGAATATTGCCTTAGTTCTTATTTTGTTGTCAAGACATCTAAACTTCAGACAAAGATAGATCTAAATGTTAGAAGTAATTCCAAAATGCTGATATATATAAAACAGAGATATGGACATATTATATCTATAGTCAACATATATGTTGAATAATTTTAGTGTTAGCTTGAGTTTTTTACATAAAATTGTAATTTCATTTAATTGTAAAATTCTTTTACATGTACAGGAATAAAGATGAGTAATTATATAAAGATTAAAACTGAGATTATATATTCAAGTGAGCAGCTTAACAAGTAGCTAATATATAAAAGTACTAATCAAGTATTAAAGCATCAATCAGGTGTTTTATTCTTGTACATTGTTATACTGTGAATTTGGGGAAATATAAAGTCAAACTTTCGGAAAGAATGACTGTAACTAGTTGTTGTTCCAAATAAAATGACGTCTGTAGAGTTGACTAAAAAAGTAACCAGGACATAGTAAGTAAATCAGCAAACATTAATTTCCTTCCCCCTAAGGGTTGAGAAGACAGATTAACCGGCTATTTATAATGGAATGAAGTGTATGGGAAATTCATACTAGAAACTCATTTAGTTAAGAGAACTCAAATTGTTACTATGCTTTAATTGAATTTGGCTGATAGCTACTTAACTCATTACTTCCCTAATTGACCACAGAACAAACTATATAATGTATAGGAAATGAAATGAAAAGGAAAGAAAGAAAACTTTAAGAAATCCAGTGTTGAAACTATTGTGGAGAATCCAGACACCTTGTACTAGAGACCTTCTCATTGCTAAGATAGAATACCTGATAAAACTCAGTTTGGGGGCGGGGAGGGCTTATTTCAGCTTCCAGTTCCAGGTTATAGCCCATCATGGGCATGGGTGTGGTGGCAGGAGCTTGAGGCAGCTGGTCACACTCAGCACAGTGAGGAAGCAGAGAGGGATAAGTGCTGGTGTTCAGCCTGCTGTCTCCCTTCTATACAGTCCAGGACCCCAGCCCTTGGAATGGTGTCACCTATAGTTAAGGTGTCTTCCCACCTTAATCAACCAACCAAGATAATCCCTCTGGGCAGGAGAGATGGCTGGTTAAGGCATTTGCCTGCAACTCCTAATAACCTAGGTTCAATTCCCCGGCATCCTCATAAAAGCCAGATGCACAAAGTGGCACATGCATCTGGAGTTTGTAGCAGCTAGAGGCTCTGGCTTGCCCATCTTCCCCCTCCCTCCCTCCCCCTTCTCTCCCTCCCTCTCTCCTTGTGTGTGTGTGTGTGTATCTCTGCTTGCACATAAATAGATGAAATTATTTTTTAATAAAACATCCCTCACAGATATGCACAGAGGCCAAACCTAATCTACATATTCACTCACAATCATTTCAAGTCCTGTCAAATTGGCAATCAATATAAACCATCACGCATCTAAAACAGTAAAGAGAAGGCTAAAGGAAACAAGAAAATGTATCACAGACGACCCATTTCTGGGAATCATGGAAAGCTCCCTCCATGGATGTAGATTCACAGTAAACTCCTTAAGTGTGATCCACATCGTAATGAAGCCAGTGTGCCTACTGAATTAATTAGAAATAAATTGGATTATACCAAAAATCGAGATGAAAGCAGAATGGCAGACCATCCTGGAGGATGGCTGGCCTTTGCTTGAGGATCCATGGGGACTTTTCTGTGCCTGTTAGGAAGGTCAGGTTGAGGGAACAGAGCTCAAAGCAGGAACCCCAACAGGCTGGAAATCTACCCCCAAGAGCTGGCACTGCAGCTGAATAACTTGGCCAGAAATCACTCAGCTGGATGGAGATGGGCAGAAAGTTATTCTACCCATTCTCAGAGGAAAGAAATGACAGGAGTGTTTCCACCAACATCTCTACCTGGCCAAATAGCCAAATGGTGGAATAGAAGAACTTTAGTGAATGCCAGTGGGGGAAACAGAACAATGTTCCCTCAGCACTGTGGCCTGTGAGGTGATGAGAATGCATCATACCAGACATCTTTGATTGCTGTTTGTGTCAGAATTATGAACAGCATGATTGGTTGTGGATAAAGCTATAGTTGCTGACCGCTTTGATTTGCTGAAGTAGTAAGAATTGTCTGTGCAAGCCATAGGCATTTTACTGGCATTCTACTTGAACTGCTTTGGGTCTGATTGTAATCACTGTGTAGGCTGAAAACTGGCTGGACCATGTGTAAACAGAGCTTCTGGTTCCAAATGAAATCCAGTCAGAGAATGGTCAAGGGTGTCTAAGGTTAATGGTGTGGCTTCTCTTCCCAACCTACAGTCTCTGAAAGCAGTTCTAGAAGCCACAATTGTTCCCTCAGCAACTCTCCTTGACTACCCACTTTGTTTTCATGAGAAGGTTCTAGAGAGCAGTTCACATTAGTTCTCCTCCATGAAGAGCTTTCACATTATGCTCTCCTGGCCTGGTCTGAGAAGGTTTACCTAAGAAGGACTAGGTTCAGCATTTTAATTCGTGCTGTCATTATCTTACCTTAACCATGCTATGTGGTAAGTACTATTATGTTATCACTTTGTAAATGAGGAAACAGGTGCAATCCATCACAGAACCTGACCTTTTTCTTCCCAAGCCCAAGTTGTTTATCAATTGAATGCCCTGGAGTCTCGGGCATTTTCCGCATTCTGAATGAACAAGGTGGTGTCATCGCTGTTGTCACCTCCCTGAATGAAGAACTTTGAGTTGGAATATGTTTGTGGACAGGAAAGATATTTCCCCTAATTAGGGAATAGGCTTAGTCTAATGGTATCTGGACCTTCCAGAATTCTGAAAGTGATATAAAGTATGTCTTTTGATTCTCTCCTTTTTTTTTCATTTTAATAACCTTCAGAATCATTTCAGAGTTACATAAATATTATGAAATCTATACAGAGATCTTCCATATACACTCCTGCACCTTATCCCAACTATTTTTTCACTTGCTTATATGTGTATGTATGCATTGCATTGTGTGTGTGTGGTCTTAGCATGTATATGTGCCCTTGGAGTGGTCCGTGTTTTTTGTCTATAACAGGGGAGGCACTTGCCTGTGGTGGCCAGAGCCAACATCAGATATCCAGATCCATTGCTCTGTTCTCTCCTCATCCCCTGGTTCATATCTGAGTCTGACTCTCTTATTGATATTGAACCTTGATGTTCTTCACAAACCCTGGTGATTTTCTGGTGTCTGTCCCACTTTGTGGGACTGGGGATACAGGTGCACTTGGTCTTGCCCACCTGTTTACGTGGGACCTGGAGGTTGGAGCTCTGATGGTCTCAAGCCTCCTCAGGCCCTCATGCTTGTACTTAACCACTGAGCCATCTCGCCAGACCCTGTTCCCTATCAATGTCTTTATAATAATGTTATCCACTTGCCACACTTGATAAATAGTGGTTCATTGTTATTAACTGGAGTTAATACTTTCTTTTGATTTCTGTATTTTTTTCTTGCTCAGTCTTCTTTTCCACACTACCCTTAGTTGTCTTATGGTCCTCTGAGTTGAGACAGCTCCTCAGACTTTTCTTGGGTTGTTTTCATGTTGTTATTGTTGTTGTTGTTGTTGTGTGTGCACATGGGTGTTTAGTGGGTGTGATGTGTGTATGATATATGTGGAACATGCAGGAGAGTGTGCAGGCGCAGCACCCAATGCATTCATGGAGGCCACAGGGAAACATCTGTATCCTCCTCTGCCAATCAGTTACTTGACACGGAGTCTCTTTACTGATTTGGGAGCTTGCTGTTTGCATGAACCCCAGTGATTCTCTGGTCTCTGCTTCCCACAGGACTGGGCTACAGGCTTGTATGGCCATGCCCAACTATTTATATGGGTTCTGGAGAATTGAACTCGAGATCTCTTAGGCTTGCTGAGGCCCTCATGATTGAGTAATAGGTGCTCTTAACAGCTGAACCATATTTCCAGCCTCCTTTTCTTGTTTTTGATGACTTTAACAGTTTTGACCTGACTTGGTATTAGGTAGGATGTAGATCTGTTTGATGTTTTTCTCATGGTCAGATTAGTATTATGAGTTTGGGAAGAAAGACCCCAGAGAGAAAATACCATTGCCATCCTGTTCTCGCAGAGTCCCATGCTAAAAGCATATGTGTTCTTCACCTCTCACTGATCAGTTACACTGTTAATGTGACCTTGACGCTCAGGTGGAAGTAATGTTTTTCAGGTCTCATCACCATGAACTTGCCCTTTTCCTCTCTTACCATAGTCTGTGCCCTGAAAAGAATGCCTTATTCACACAGCCCACACTTAAGGAGAGGGGCCAGAATGTCTACAAACTGTGTTTGACATTCTTCTGCAGGGGAGATCTGCTTTTCTCCCTTGATTTATTTACGTACTTCTAACAATGCAAACTTGTGGATATTTCTTTTATTCTTTGACTAACGATCCAGCTACTTCATTTATTTTGTTGTTGACATTGTTCCAGCATGGAGCAGTTAGGAACTCTTCCAAGTTGGTTCATGCATTGCTCTGTCATTCCTCCATCAGTGTAAGTTTTTAAAAACTGTTTTTAAAGCATTTTCTTATGCTCTGGCACTATACAATATCCTAGGTTCACCTCCTGATGTATTTTCTAGGCCTAGAGCCAATGATTTCTCTAAGAAGCTTTCCTATCCTTTCTAGGAAATAAAACACAAAAAATCTTGAGGGCAAAGGGCAATCATGAATAGTAGGCCAGAAAGTATAATAATCTGCTTAGATTTACATTTTAAAGTGTTTACATCTGACTGGATAAGATGGAACTACAGACAAGTGTCAGACTAGAAAGGAAGCTACTACATAAAGCCATGTAAAAACCAAGAATGATCTTAAGTATCTCTGGACTTCTGCTTTGGGGTGTGTTGGATATTGTTGGTGTCTGTCTCATTGACCTATCCTATTATCTGACTTGTTGTGGTGATCTGTCTCTTGTTTATCTTGACACTTTCTCATAGATTTCATTTGGGGCAAGAAGCAGACTTAAAACTCACCCACCAAAACTCAGGGAACTGAGCAGAAGAGGGTGCAGAAAGATTATAACAGCCATGGTGGGGGAGAATATCCAGAGACATCACCCCCCTCAGCAATAACACACACTGGCTACCTCTAGAGCAATTCATAACTCCCTAACCCATGTATCCAGTATGCCCACTGAGGAGGATTCCCCAGTGGATTGGGGACAGGGAGGAGGGAAATAGGGGGATCATCACAAGATTTGCTCATACAATGTATCTAATTATGGATAATAAAGATATTTTATTTTATTTTTTTTCTTTATTGTTCATAATGAGTTACATTGTTTAGTGGCCAACCATGAGTTGTTATCCCCAATTCCCCGTTGCCCCCCTTCCCCATCCCCAGTCAGCTGGATATCCTCCTCCATGGGCCGTCTGTATCAGTCTTTGTAGTAGGGGACCATGGATAGCTCATTCTTCAGCCGGGCTCTCATGTCTCAAGTGTGTAGTTACTGAGGGTTGCCAAGTCTCTGCTATTCTCCCCCACCACGGCTCTCACAATCTTTCCGCCCCCTCTTCCGCTCAGTTGCCTGAGTCGTGGTGGGCGAGTATTGAGGCTGCTATGGTGTTGTGAGCTTAGGGATTTTTGTGTTGAGATTTGTTGGTTTCTGTCACACTGGCTTATCTTTTGTTGATTGAATGGCTATGGCTGTGGGTCCCTTGTACATTCAATCATTCTCTGTGGGGTTCCATATGAATCCTCCCCCGTATGACT
>PVHP010000678.1:0-47117 GCA_004024765.1 Zapus hudsonius
TTGTAGAGGAATGGGTTTATTTGGCTTATGGACTCGAGGGGAGACTCCATCCTGGCAGGGAAAACGATGGCATGAGCAGAGGGCTGGACATCACCTCTGCCACAGCACTGCAAACAGCGGCAGGAAGGTGTGCCAAACACTGGCAAGGGGAAGCTGGCTTATAACCCCATAAGCCCGCCCCCAACAACACAGCTTCATCGAGGTTGTAAAACCCAAACTGCTATCAGCTGAGGATTGATCTATCAGAACATATTCATTTGTTTGTGGGGGACACCTGGATCAAACCATGACATAAGGATAATAAAGGATATTGATACTGGGCACTACAGCCCATCATGGACAGCTTAGAGCCATGCAGGGTTGGGGAGCAGTGGTGAACCCCTTAACCATAGCATACGTCCTTCTGGCTCAGATGATCTTTTAATCTGATCTACTCAGGATTACATTTGTAGTCTACTTCATTTCCTATTCATATCTCCTAGGAGCAAACAACCAAATGTATGAACCAAAACTATTCCTACCTCAGAAAGTAAAAGCTATTCCCTGCTTGGCTTGTGAACACACTCTAAATTAGGAATGACTGCGAAGCTTCATAGATTGCATAATTCACCACCCTGGCTGCTTTGTGTTGGCTTCGCTGGAACATTTCTTTCCACATTAGTATCCTACAGTGAATTTCTTTTTTTTTTTTTTTTTAGTGTTTTTTCTTTTTTTTTTCAATCCCCATTTTTTTATTGTCCATAATGAGTTACAATATTTAGTGGGCAAACAATGAGTTGTTATCCCCAATTCCCCGCTGCCCTCCCCTCCCCAATCCATTGGATAACCTTCTCCATGGGTCGTCTGGATCAGTCCTTGTGACAGGGGACCATGGATAGCCTAGTATTCAGCCAGGTTCTCCTGGCCATGCCTCTGGATAATCTCCCCCACCATGGCTCTCCCAATCTTTCTGCCCCCTCTTCCGCTCAGTTCCCTGAGTCGTGGTGGATGAGTATTGAGGCTCTTAAAACAAACATGGAGGCTTTGGTCTGTAGGGCCAGGGTAACAACAATACAGTTGCTGAACCACTGAAGATAGAGGGACCAAACATAGTCTAGCATGTGGTGATCATTCATTCTCACCAACCTCTTGTATTTTGAGTGATTAGGTATTGTGTGGATGCTTTCAGTAATTTCTTGACAAGTCAAAGAGTGATTGAAGCCATCTGGAACATGCTTTGAGCTGTTTTAGATTTGCTAATATTTTTAAACTGTCTCAGATCTGGGAATCGCTCTCTGCTTTCTCACATACTTTCTGCTTCTTTTTACTGTTTTTTACCAAAAGGTGGGTAAAGGTTAAGAAACAAACAAAAGAAAATAGTTGTTTCTCAAGACTTTTGTTGCCCACTCTGTTTTAAATCTGGTATAGCAGGAGGCTTAAATTTGATCCTATCACTTAATTTGGAGTTAGTTATTCTTGGTTTTCACAAATCTTCATCCTCATTCTCTTATTGTTTCAGATAATTTAGAATTTCTCACATTGGCTAAAAAAACAAAGCCACTAAATCAGGACATTCATTTTATATGCCACTGTGCTATATTCTAAAATAAAATGGCCATTTGTGCTGGGGATAGTTTTAGAAAAGTGAATAAGTAATAACACAATCCCATGTCTTTCACATGGGCAGCTTAGAAAAAGGCCACAGCAAGCCTCACGAAATTAAATTCTGAATTCTGCAGGAAGAGAGGTAGTAGGAAATCTTAGTTCAACACTACCTCCTCAGTTCATAGGCTGTTGTAGGACCCTGCAATGGGGGCATGAGGGAGATAAGGAGGAATGAAAATAGATAATGTCAATTGTTATCAACTTGGGAATAGTATAAATTTTTATTGAGGAATCATATTGGGAATGCTAAGTACTCACTCTACTGCTTGGGTAGAGCTCCATCCCCTAGGTATAATTTATACATAATAAATTACAGAGTTATTATATTCAGTTCAATATATTTTTTGACATATATAAACACCCTTTTCATTAAGATATTAATGAACCCTGGGACCCCTTTCCATCTCTCCAGATGGTTCCTCGGGGTCTTCAGACCTCTTTCTGCTCCTCCACTCCCAGAAGCAACCACTGCTTTCGGTTCCCACTGTCTACTGTTGCCTGTTCTTATACTTCAAATAAGTGGAATCCTATGGTGGGCACTGTTTTTGCCTGGATTCTTTAGGTCAACACAATGCTTTTAAGATCTGCCTAAGTTGTTACATGGATGGATAGGTCATTTCCTTTCGTATTCCATTGTGCGGATGAATCACACGATAGATATCTGAATTGCTACCAGTCCTGAAATAAGAGTAAATAACTATTCCATGAGAATTCATATATAATTTGAGTTAACTTATGGTTTAATTTCTCTTGGATAAGGAATGACATCGAATGGGATCATTGATAAGTTAGGTGCATATTAACTCTATAAAAAGTGTCCTGCTTTCTTAATGGGTGGTACTATTTCACACCTCCTCTCCCTAGTGAATGGTTCAGCTTTATCTTTTTAGTATTATAAAATGTGAATAACGGTAACTCACTGTGTTTTTAAATAGACTTTCTTAGATGAGTAATGTTTAACTAGCTTTTTATGATTAACTTGGCTTTTCTTTTGTATCTTTCCAGTTATGTCAATCATTAACAATTAGTTGGTGTTCTTTTTTTTTGTTGTTGTTTTTTATTTTGTTTTGAGGTAGGGTCTCACTCTAGTCCAGGCTGACCTGGAATTCACTGTGTAGTCTCAGGCTGGCCTTGAACTCACGGCAATCCTCCTACCTCTGCCTCCCAAGTGCTGGGATTAAAGGCGTGCGCCACCACGCCCGGCAGTTGGTGTTGTTCTTGATCTCACAGACATTTCCTTCCCGTATCTTCTTCTTATACAGAATCTCACTGTGTAGTCCAGTCTTGCCTCAAACCCTGATCCTCTCACCTCAGCTTCCCAAATGCAGGTGTGTATTACACCTGCAGGTGTGAATTACAGGTGTGTACACCATGCCTGGCTTCCCATACACATTTTGTACCTGTTACAATGACGTCACTCCAATATATGTATTAAGAACATTTTCTTCCAGTATGTCTCTTGTCTTATTATATTCTTAAAGCTATTTTACCACTATTTTCTCTTATAGATAGTATTGTTTTGGGAATTTTTACCTAAGAAAAAATTTCCAAGATTATGATACAACTGCCTTGAGTTTTTGTCTGGAAGCTTTAGAGTTGCAACTTGTTCATTTGGACTTACAGTCCATCTTGAATTGATTTTTGTGGTTATTATGAGGTATGGATCAAGATTAATTTTTCCATATAGATATTCACTTATTCTAGCACATTTGTCAAAAAGATGTTTCTCCCCCTCCCATTGGACTGCATCTGGGTTGTTTCTAGTTTATGGCTATTACAAGTAGAGCTGCTATAAACATTGATGAATAAGTTTTTGTGTGAACATAAGTTTTTCATTTCTCTGGGATAAATGCCCAGGAGTACAATTACTAGGTCATATGGTAGTTGCATGTTTAGCTTTTTAGTTTTTACACAACCGCCAAACTGTTTTCCAGAGTGATGGCCATTTTCTATCCCCATCGGTTGTGTATGATTCCTTCTATGTCTCTGCCAACTCGCTAGCATTCAGAGTTGTCACTATTTTTATTTTTTAATTTTAGCCCTTCAGATAGGCATGTGGTGACTGTGTCATTGTGGTTTTCATTTGCGTTTCCTTTATAGCTAGTGACCCTGGGCATCTCTTGTGCATCTGTATCCGCTGGGTTCTTCATGTTCTCTGCTTACTTCACTTGCTTCAGTATTGAGGGTTGAGAGTTCTGTATGCACTCTATATACCAATATTTCTCAGACATGTGGTTTGAAGCGATTTCTTCTTTTTATGGTCTTAACGGGATCTTTGGCTGAGCACAAGCTTTTTGGGGTTTGGAATCTCTGTGTGAATTGTGCTTTTTGTCTCCAGTTTAAAAGTCTTTGCCTCACCGACATTTCCTCCTCATGAAAGAGTTTAATAGCTTTACGTTTCACATTCTAGCACATGATCAATTTTGTGTTAATGTTTGACTTACATTATGAGACTCACATCAAATTCTTCATTGTCTGCCTATGTATCTAATTGATCCAGCATCATCTGTTGAAAGGTTGTCTTTCTTCCATTTATCCTTTGGCAAAAAAAATCAGTCATCTGGATGTGTGTGGATCTGTTTCTGAGTTCTCTATTGTGTTTCATTGGTCGACTTGTCTGGATTTTTCTCATTTTTTTTTCTTTTCCCTTATTTTTCTTTTTGACACAGGCCTCAAACTCACTATCCTCCTTCCTCAGCCTTTTTTTTTCTGAGTACTGGGATTACATACGTGTACCACCCTGCCCAAATATTCAGCTATCTTTCTTCCAGTATCACTAAGTCATATAACATATGTTGAGACAGATAGATTGATTCCTTCTAATTTATGGCTATTTCTCAAAAAATAACTATTTGAACTACTTTGTCATGAATATTAGGATAATTGTGTCCTTATGTAATAAATATTTTGCCATGACTTTTATAGGAATTAAATCTGTATGTCAACTTTTGGGAGAATTTAAACTATCACTAATCTACAAACAAAATATGTGTCTGTTTGTTTAGATCTTTGATTTTTTTCATTATTGTTTTTAGATTTTTATCATGCAAATCCTTTATATGTTTGGCTAAATTTATACTTAAATATTTCATGTTTAGAGCAATGTTAAAATGATGGTGTGATTTTATTTTAGATGTTGACGTTGTCATTGCTAATATATGGAAATGTAATGAATTCTTGTAATGTTTATCTTGTATCTTGCAAACTTGCTGAACTCACTTATCAATTCTGGGATATATTGTTTTTGAGGTTCCCAAGATTTTTCTAAATAGATACGCCTGTCACCTGTATAAAAGGACAGCATTATTCATTTCTTTCTAATTCACATGTTTTTTTCTTTGTTTGTTTTTCTTGCCTTATTGTACTGCCTAGAGCTTGCAGAACTATATTCAATTTAAGTAGTCTTGTTCCTAACATTAGGGTGAAGCCATTTGGTGTTCACCATTCAATCTATTGAGTGTGGTATTAGCTGCGGCAGTTCTGGATTTAAAAAAAAAAAAAAAACTTTGTTTGCTTTGCTTTTGTTAGGATAGGGTTCCTTCTTTTCTTTAAATTATATCTTTATTATCTATAATTAGATACACTGAATGAGCAAATAATGTGTTGGTGTCCCCAGTTCCCCCATTTCTCTCTTCCCTGTCCCCAATCAGCTGGATATCCTCCTCTGTGGGCAGACTGGATCAGTCCATGGGGTAGGGGGTTATGGATAGCTTAGGAGTCAGCCCGGTTCCATCCCCCATTGTATGTTGTTACTGAGGGGGGCCATGTCTCTGGATATTCTCCCCCACCATGTCTCTTACAATCTTTCCGCCCCCTCTTCCGCTCAGTTCCCTGAGTCATGGTGGGTGAGTATTAGGGCTGTTTTATTGTTGAGATCTTAGGGGTCTCTGTACTTCTGCTTTAGGTTGTGTTGAAATCATTGGTGTCTGTCTCATTGGTTTATCCTGGGTTGAGGATAGGGTTCCTTCTGTTGTCAATGCCAGCCTGGAATTTGCTATGTAGCACAGGCTGACCTCAAATTTGTGGCAATCCCCTCCTAGCCCCAATATCCTGAGCCACTGCAATTCGCTGTGGTGAGTCTCTCTCTCTCTCTCTCTCTCTCTCTCTCTCTCTCTCTCTCTCTCTCTCTCTCGTTTCTTGGGTGTTTTGTTGGAAGGAATCTACTTCATGTTGTGAACAGAATGTCGCATTTATTACAAGGCAAGGGTTTTACTCTTGGTTCTTTCAAGCTGTTCATTAATGAGATGGTATTTTCTTTAATTGGAATTTGATTTAAGTTTCACTTGAAAATTGAGGAAAAGAGTTACAGTAATGATCAGATAAATTGGTAGATATAGGATATACTTGTTAATGTGATTAATTAGGTAATTCATGATAGACTATTTTCCCCAATCCTTGCCATTATTTTTCTTTCATCATTAGTGGCTTTACCACAATAAGTTATCTGGCAGAAATGAAAACAGAAATTTCCCTACAGAACATGCCAACATCTGAATATAATATACATTCTTTGTTGAAGAAGAGGTGGGCTTCAGGGTAACATTGAGGGGTAGAGGCTGCTCGGTATGAGCTGGTGAAGGAGAGAGTCAGAAGAAGGAAAAAATAGACTGTACCCCAAAGAGAGAAATAGAGGAAGAGTTTCATAAATCCAGAGGGAAAGTGAAAGGATACTGGAACAGAGCAGAAACAAAGACACATGACTTAGAAGCAGCTGAAATGGCTTCAGCCAGGCAGGGGAGCAGGGGCAGATTGGAGGGCTGAGAAAACTCCTCAAAGGTAGGACAGATGAAAGCCAGGCCATCATCCTCTCAGAACAAGCCCAAGGCCCTCATCAGCCTCAAATCCAGGTGCAGGTTTTGGAGAGGCAGGTGGTAGTTATCAGGCTCAGGCTGGGAAGTGCATAGAAAGAGATGGCCCCGTTTCATGACGAGGAATAGGTCTCATCAACTGAAAATTACCCTGGAGCTTGACAGCTCTAAGCTGGAAGCCAGTGGGGAAGTCAGATTCTGAATCCACCTATCTATCTGTTGTTGATTTGCTGCAGAGTCTGAGAACTGTGAGGTTCCAGGAGTGTGTATGATACCCACAGTGACATCTCTCCAGCAGGGTGACGAACATCCAGGTACGATGGCAGGTTCCCCACTTGTCACAGTCTTAGTGCTGTTATTTCTTGCCACACTTGGGAGGCAATCCTTAAGTAAAACAGCCACTCCTGGGTATGACTGGGGAGTCTCCAGAGTGGGAGAGAATCTACCCAGCCCACACAGAGCAAAGCCAAGAATGGCCAGCCGAGGCCCCTGAGACACACAGAAGGAAAACAGTCACTAATGAAGACAGCTCTGGTGGATATCAGACACTTCTCCCATACACACTCAGCAACTGTGTAAAGCAAAGGGAAGGCCATAGACCATAACTTCAACTAACCTTCCTTTTCTTACTTATATAATAACTGGCAGGTTCCAAATTTTGAAGACCCTAAATCTTTAACACCACATCACTTTTTCTCCCCCCATGTAATTTCTTCCCTCCCCCCTAAACATTTATAAGGTTTTCCCCTGTATTATATTTTAAACTGTGTTTTTATTTACCTTTATATGTTCATCTAATTTTGTTTTTGTCATTTTTTTCTATTTTCCTTATTTTTTTTTGTTTGCCTTAGTTTTTTTGTTTTTCTTTGGGCCATCCTGTGTTTCTCCCCAGCCTCATTTGATTTAACAACATTTGACTTTATTGTCATTTAGGCTGTTATGTTTTTGCTTTTAATCCCACTTCTAACATTTGTCTAATACTGTTTTGAACTTTATGACTGTCGATAAATTCGGTTTTTTTGGTCCAGGTTTTCTAACTTCTTGCTTTTTTCTACTACTCTCCTTTCCTCTTTCATCTGTTGGATCTTGTTTCTCCCATTTTCCTCAGCTTTTCTCTGTTGTTTTTTTTAAAAATCTTATATATTTAAGATTTCTACACTGACTCTAAACAATATTTAACTTCATAGCATATTCTAGAGTAGATTTACCATTTTCAGTCTAGTGATCGTTGGTGATATATTAGTGAGCTATAGTTGATTTTCAGTGTATTTCTGTATCTTGTGTGGTTTTATTTTGTGTCTGCCTCAGCAGCTTGTTTCCTCCTTGACTGTGACACCAGGGATTGAGTTTTCCAGAGTAGGCTGCTCAACAGACTACCACTCTCCAAGATTCAGAAGAGATTTATGGGCCAACAGATGGACAGATCATAACTGAGAGACATAATGATACATGAACAATCAAGGAAGCATAACTTCACCCAAAGAGTCTAACTCCTCAAATTCAAAGAGAATGAAATAGGTAAAATAACAGGAAAGATATCAAATGCTTTCTGGGAAAAAATATTCAATGACCTGAAAGAAGATACTATCAAGATTGTGAGAACCGTGGTGGGGGAGAATATCAGAGACTTGGCAACCCTCAGTAACAACACACTTGGGTCATGAGAACCCGGCTGAAGACTGGGCTATCCATGGTCCCCTACCACAAAGACTGATCCAGACGGCCCACGGAGGAGGATATCCAGCTGACTGGGGATGGGGAAGGGGGGCAATGGGAAATTGGGGATAACAACTCATCGTTGGCCCACTAAACAATGTAACTCATTATGGACAATAAAGAAAAAAAAAAAGAAATAGAGCTTGGACATCAAAAAATAAAATAAAATAAAATCTCTTCCTGGATCAGAAAAAAAAAAGAATTTAGCTTAGACTCTAGAAATGAAACACAGCAACATAAAACAAAGGTCAGCAAAATAGATGAGAAAAATGAGCCATGTGGATGAGAAGAATAAGCAAAGACAAGTTAACATCTAGTACCTCCAAGAAACACACATGTATATTCATACCTCTAATATAAGTGAGACCGATGGAGCCTCAGAAGCATTTATTGGCCCTTTGTAGGAAAAAAAAATCAGTATTTCAATGGGAGAAAAGGAGGCAGAAAACCATTCCATCTACCAGGTCAAGGTGCCACACCTCCATTGTATCATAAGACATTATGTAGAAGTTCTACTACCTTACAGCTACAAAAATGTCCAGAACAATTGAAATGACAGTAAAATGATAACTGCCTTAGACAGAGAGAAAACCCATGTGGGTTCTGGGTGGGATCATGGATGATTGGGAGCCACATGTGTTTGTAGGAAGCTGGGCCTTAAGAAAGCCCCTACGTGCAGCCTCCTGCTCTCCAAGAATTCTCAGTGGAATCAGGTTCATGGCGACATTGACAGATTGAGTCAAAGAATAATGATGGTGCTCCTCAGATTTCTAAGACAGTTCTAGAAGTTGTCTAACTCATTATGAGCTGTCTTAATTTTTTATCTAGCCAGCAAAGACACAGTGCTTTTGTTTTTGATTTTAATAGTTTTTTTTCTTCTTTGAGCAATATTTTGTACTTTATCTAATCAAGTTTTTTTACTATTAATAAGAAACTCTTGAAGGAAAGACTACAGGCTCCGACTCAACATCTCCTTGGAACTTGAGCAGAACTTGACATCTGCTTTGCTTGCAGTGGTCATTTGTTATCTAGAGAATTTCTACCTACTGGGAAGTTATAGTACTGGTTTGCACAGCAAGAAGACCTACTTCATAAATACTTGCAAAGATTTCCTGGATTTGTATTCTTACTGGGGAATGCAAGAGGTCATTTCTTTCAAAGGCTTGGTAGAAGATAAACTTCTTAAGAAGAAGAAAACAAAACAATTTCTCAGTGGCCTCTATTATTAGATTGCTTTGTGTTCTGGCTTAGTTTATAGAGAGCCCAGAAACAAAACTGTAGGTCAAAAGCAGTCCATCTCTTTTACTAGAACAAACTGAAGACGTCTTACTTATGAATTTGCTAACCTGTGTGGCAGAATGTTTAGTCCTTAAGAACTCACTCTGAGTATGCCCTGTGACCATGGAAAAGTCAGACAGTCTTTGTTGTTTCATTTTTTAAAGCCATCACGTTACATCTGTTTGCTTATACTCTTGATTTATCAGGAAGCATTACACATCCTTACCACTCTGAATATATCTGAAATCCCTATTGTTTGTACAGTTTTGTCATAGCTTATGGCAATATAGGCAATAATATGTAAATTCAAGCAAGCCTCAAGTGATGTCCATAAATAAATAGCAGTCTAGTACAAACTATGGAACTTTAAAAAGAAATTCTCAGCCAGGCATGGTGGTGAATGCCTTTAATCCCAGCAGATTAAAGGAGGCAGAGATAGTAAAATCACTGTGAGTTTGAGGCCAGATTGGGACTATCAAATGAGCTCCAGGTCAGCATGGGCTAGAGGGAGAACCTACCTCAGAAAAAAAAAAAAGGAAATAAATTCTCTATATTTGTTTGACACTGGACAAGTTCAAAGTGCCACTAGAGATACACATTTAATTTCTTATTCTCATCTTAAGTTGGACAAGGCTGAGCTGTCTCCCTAGGATACATTTTCATCCGAACAGCGGAGACTCCATGTTGTTGAAGTGGGGAGAGAGGGTTTGGCTTTACCCGGTATTTTCTCTTAAATGAATGAGTAGAGATGTCTGCATTCAACATTACACACCTTGCAAAATAATTCCCTATATTAGTCACACCAGGCAGCTGACTTCCCTTATTCAGAAGATGATAATTTAGCTTAATATTTATAGTCTTGGCTGAACTAGTCTATTGCTTGGAGTAGAGCAAACCCAAAATTTACAGAATAGTTTACAATAATTTCGTTGACCAAACTCCTTTAAATGAATAGTAACCATCTTTACCTTGAGTTGTTTTGCTGGTCAACTAAAATAGTTTGCTACTTAAGCTCAGTAGAAGCTGATTGGAGAATTCTTTATAAAGACCTCTGAAATATCAGCCCATTGCAGGTGTGACTTGATGAAACTATTTAATGATCAAGAAGTGTCAGTCAACCATCCATTGGTGCTTAGTTCTTAGAGTAATTTGTACTTTGAAATCTCCACACACAGTTTCACCATAGAGCCCACTGTTGTGATATTTCCTGGGGTTCCTTTAGGGCCAGCTTCGTTCTTCAAGATACTGCATTTTAGGACATCTAAAAGATGTTCTTATGTAGAGCTTTGATAGCCTAAATTGGTCCTAAATAATATCAAACTTGTGTTTATCAGCACATTTGGCTCCCTTAATGAGCACAAACAGTATAGCAGCAAAGAGAAAGAGACTTGCCTGGGAAAATACCATTCACTGGGTGTCCTGGAACAGGTGGCTGTCTCTAGACTTTTCCATTTTCCCATAAAAAAGAGAACATTAATGATGAACTAATTTACAGCAGTCTCCATCTGTGACTGAGACACAGGGATTAGTACGTAGAACAAAGCAAGTTCTGAGGCATCAGCATTTATGGAAAGCTTGAAAGAGAAACAAAAAAACTGGAAGATAATTTAACTGAAAAATTCAAAATCTTGAGTATTGCTGCTCTGAGCTCCTGAATGAAAGCAGCCGGCCCCCAAGAAAAGGTGCTGAGGTATGGGCCACAGAACTCCAAAGTTATGACCTACTCAGACATATTCAGGAGTACTGAGGAGAGGAATCCACCAGGAATAAGTGCAGACATCAGTCAAAAGGGAAGGCAGAAAAACTGTATTCCAGTGTCTTAAGAATAAAAATAAAGTGAAAAATGTGAAGTCATCTTGCAAATGGAGAACATACCTTGAGGCCTGGCAGACTAAAGTCTTCAGCATCTCAAGGGAACATTTTGTACCTCTTTGTGTGACTCCTTTCTGTGCCTTGTGTTCGAAAGATACAACAAAAGAGATTGGTTAACTATAAGAATTCTTAATAGGAAGTTATATGTAGTTAAATGTCTAGAAAAACTGAGAATTAAGAAATATTTATAGCAGAATACAATTATCCTCCCTGTTTTGCTGCTAATCTTGGCAAAACACAAGGTTCTGAAATCAAATAAAATCTTACACTTCTGGTATTAAAACAACCCAAGAAAATGCCCCCTCTGTGTCTTTGTACTGAAAAAAGCCAAAGAAAGGGAAATGGAGTTATGTTTTTTTAAAGGATTTAAAAAAATTTTATTTATTAAGCAGAGAGATAGAGAGAGATAGAGAGAGGGGGTAGGGAGCACCAGGGACACCACCTTGTGGGTCTGGCTTCTGTTGGTACTGGAGAATTGAACTTGGGGCCTTAGGCACTGGAGGCAAGTGCCTTATTGTATGTTTTGGTTGCTCTGTATTCTAATACGTTAATAACTTTTCTTGTCACTGTGACAAAACGCCAGCTAGAAGCATTTTTATGGAAGAAGGGGAAAGAAAAGGGCAAAAAATGTACCTTTAAGTACCTCCAATGGCCTACTTTTTTCCATTAGGCCCCCACCTTCTAAAGTTCTCCAACTCCCAATGGCCTGTTAAGGTACAAGCCATCAATGAACAGAGAGAGCCCTTGTAACCTCTCACACCCCAAAGGCACCACCTCTAAACCCTGCTACGTTGAGGACTGTAGTGGTTTGATCCAGGTGCCCCCATAAACTTAATGTGTTCTGAATGCTTGATCCCAAGCTGATAGCAGCTTTGGAATTGGAACCTTGTTGGAGGGGTGTTGTTGGGGGTGGGCTTATGGGGGTTATAGTCAGCTTCCCCTTGCCAGTATTTGGCATACCTTCCTGCCACTGTTGGCAGTGCTATGGCAAAGGTGATGTCCACCCTCTGCTCATGTGTTTTCCTTGCCATGGTGAAGTTTTCCCTTGAATCTATAAGCCAAAATAAACCCATTCTTCCCATCTGGCTGGTTCCTTATTGCAGCAACAAGAAAGCTGACTACAAAAAGAATTAAGGCATTAGCAGTTACTTCTGAGGGGCATTTAATATCTAAACTATAATATAGAACCGATCCAGCTGTCAAAGTGTGGGCTTCCTGATTTGTCCAAAGGCACAGTCTCTTTCTTCCCCACTATAGCCACATTCTTCATCCATCCCTGTTGCTTGGAAACCACCAATCTGCATGACCAAAATTCATCATTTCAAGTATTCTATATGAATAGCATCATAACTACACAGAATCCTGAGGTTGTGTTTCTCTCATCTAATAGAACACCTTCACATCCATCCAAGTTGGGGTGTTTGGGTGCTGAGTACATCTCTACAGTATGAATCACAGGTCATTTATCCTTTTATTTACTGAGGGATATTTGGGTTAACACCATTTTTTTTTTTACTATGAGTGATGCTACTTCTTTTATGGTCCTTTCTTTATTATATAAACCCTGTCAATGCATTCGTATTGTTTAGGCCTTAACTCCATGTGGAATGAGTTACTGGGAAGATAAAGAACAGGTAAGAAATTTTCCATGGATCACAATGATGAGTAGCTTTTAACTGAGTAAAATATGTATCTCAACTCATTTGTATGTCAGGAATGTGCTGAGCCACAAGAAAACAGATAATAATCATTAAAAAAAAACAGGTGGAATTCCAAGGCTCTAGAAAACTCAGAAAGCTCATAGAAAGACTAATCCAGGGCTATAGCTTCTGGCTGCTTTTGTCAGCCTGTTCCAAAGGCGATTCCTTGGCATCTTGGCATCCTGATAACTGTGGAGGCTTTCATCTGTGTTTGGCCTTCCATTGTGAATAGTTCGCTGTCTGCTCACTGGACAGGAACAAGCAAGGTGTGAACGTTGTGTTGATTCAGGTGCTAGTGTGGGTTTAGGTACTTGCTGTGCTTTCCTAGGGAAATTTACTTTGGATGAGGCCCGTCTCAAACTTGTCCAGCATTATTATCCAAGGGCAATTATTCTTCATTATAGCATATGGTTTCCAGGTCATTCATCTACTCTATTTGGATTGTTTTCTCTTCACCTTTGGGATGAAAACTGTATTCCCTCTTCTCTCCCTCCTTTCAAAGCTGTTACATTTTTCTCTTTTACAAAAAAGTTTTCCCCAAAGATCCTGGTGTTTTTCTTCATGTTTCTGTATGGACACCTTTTTGCTTGTGCTGTGTCTGTCTATTGGTTCATCCTGTCGCTCTACTGGAAAGTTAAGTCTTCTGCTCTTCATAATTAGAACTCTTGTCTTCACAGGTTCATCCTGTATCAAATGTTACAATGTGAGCTTATTGGGAAGCTACACCTTTAGGGACAGACTTAATGTGGGCATGAGGTATATAGTAGGTTATTTTCTTTCAGGCTTTCTCAACAATCCTTATATACCTGCTATTAGTATGTATCTATTTTCTTCTAGAACATCATAAACAATAAAATTGGGGCTGGATAGATGGCTCGGCAGATAAGGTACTTGTTTGCAGTAGCTAGAGGCTCTGGTGCCATCTCTCTCTCTCTCTCTCTCTCTCTCTCTCTCTCATAAATAAAGTATTATTTCTTAAAAAAAGAATGCAGTTGCCTTGGTGTTCTCTGATGCTGTGAGATGTAGGTGTCGTGATGTGAGCAGGGTGGGTCTCTCTCTCCCAAATCCCTGGCCATCATGTGGTAACAGTGGGGCTCGACAGTGGAATCACCTCTAACTCTCTGTGATCACAGACAAGTCTTTTGTTTCTTTACCAGCAAAATGCAGTAGACATAAACTCCTCTGTATCTGTCATATTCTGATGTCAAAGGAGAGCATGAGAAGCATTCCTGACTGGGCTCTAAGGCTCATCCCAGGGTCTCCTGAGGACAGGACAGACAAGCGACCTTTGGTTCAATACAGTTATCAGTGTGCTGATGCTGCTCAGTCACATGGTCCTAATGTTCTAACATCTCTTTGAAGCAAAAAGTCGCATGGTGGCGACTTCTGAGATCATTTTGTCTAAGAGGCGTCTGTGCTGTGCCCATCCATGGACATCTTGGGTTTCATTCAGCAGACATGGAACAGTCTGTGGTAGTGTTGATCCATTTAGCTTTTAAGGCCTGTTTTTAGAGCAGCCTAATATTGCTTATGGATAAATGAGAGAAAGGGAGCCCTGTCTCTCTGTGGCCCGGTTCACATGGTTGGTACACTGCCTTGTGAAAGAGAACACTGCGGTTAACTTATGGTGTTTACTTTAAGTGACAGGGTGGATGTATTCCATTAGTCTTGCTGTTAGTATTCTTCAAACCGGTTTCTAACAAATCCCCCAGACAATTCCTCAGGGACTACTATGGTTATTTACCAGAAATTCAAACTTCACCTTGAGTCTAGCTACAGACCTAGTTCACGCTGCCTTTGTCATGAATTTCATTTGCTTGTTTTCTGAGTCAGAGTCTTCCTATGCAGTCTAGGATGGTCTTGAATGACTTCCTGCCTCAACCTTGATAGCATGGACCACTATGCTGCCTTCTTATATTTTTTTTGAAAATTGCTAAATTGACTTCTTCATAACCTCATTGTACTATCTTGCTCTTACAGAGTCAGTCCTGCACACTTTTAAAAATGTAAATTTTTTGAAAATATAATTTCCTCTCCAAAAATGTTCAGGGCCTTTCTCTTACCATCACATATAAAGCAAGTGCTTTGGCATGGTTTTCCTGCATTAAAGTGTTCCTGACCTAAGACCAACTCTACCTTTTTCTCCCCTAACCATAAGGGCATTGTGAGTCTAACCCTGGGGCCTGTGCGCTTCTCCTTGCTCTCCTGTATCCATTCTCCTTACCTAGACCTTTGTGTGACAGATAACTTCATTGCATTTATGATCCCCTTACCCCATCACTTGCTCAACTCTCTAGATCCTCAAAGCGTCTTTATTTTTATCCATATTTCTCAAATACATGGGATCATATGTTGTCTTATTTTATTTTCTGATTTCCTTTCTAGATCATAAACTCCTCAAGAGCAGTAATACTATTTCTTCCAGGCTGTATTCCATGCCCATAATACTTAGCACAGAATAGACCTTCAGTCAGTGTTAGTTGCATGAGAGAACAGAAAATAGAGCTATCTGATGTAATTGGGGTGAACTATGCTTGAGGCCAAAAACAAAGCTTGGCATAGGATGATTATTGGAATATGAGGCACTTCCCTTCACATCCAGGCTGCACTTCCCACATGTGTATGTTGGACGTGGTCTTCCACAGAGGAGGTCAGGAGCAGGAAGTGAATATAGTCATCCTGCGATTGACATAAGGGACAGCTCTGCAAGCGTAAAGGATCCTTTGCAGGCACCAAAGTCTGTAAAAGCTCAACCCCCTTTTAAAACATGACACAGTATTTTCATATGGCCTCTATACATCCTTCTATGTTTTTATTTTTATTTATTTGTAAGCAGAAAGAGAGAGAGAGAGAGAGAGAGAGAGAGAGAGAGAGAGAGAGAGAGAGAGAGAATGGGCACTCCATGGCCTCCAGCTGCTGCAAATGAACTCCAGATGCATGTGCCCCTCTGTGCATCTGGCTTTACATGTGTACTGGGGTATTAAACCCAGGTTGTTAGGCTTTGCAGGCAAGCATCTTGACCACTGAGCTATCATCTCTCCAGCCCCTCTTTAAATATACTTTAAATTATCAATGAATTACTGATAACACTTCATACAATATAAATGACATGTAAATAGTCCTACTAGTGTGCTGTTTAGGGAATGATAGGAAAAAACAAACCTGGTATGTATGCAGACTTTGGAAATGTTCTTCCAAATATTTATGATCTATAGTTGGTTGAATTGTGGCAGAGTGGATGATGCATAAACATGAACTTAGCCTGAATCTCACCTGCTCTTCCTAGGAATTGGAAACCTGGACTTTCGGGTTGTTGCTTTTTGTGACAGGATGAATCCCACAGAGGGTTGTTTGCTAGGAAAGTTTGAGATCCACTGGACCATGTCTATGCAAGATAAAAAAAATAGATCAATTGAAAAACATATGTCCTTGTGCCTCTTATTCCCAGCTGGGGACTTTGTCTGAAGTCAGTGAGGGCTACTGTGGGTCTCTGTGGCTGTTGCAGACAGTGTCAGGTATATGGTCCATGCATTTAGATGCCCTGCCTTCTGTACAGGGAAGAATGGACAACAATCCTTTCCTGCCTGGTTGAGCACTAGAAGATGGGGAAGGTAGAGCATCGGCCTCTGTCGTAGTCAGCCACACGCCACTGGGATGAATCTCCAAACCAGGTACAATTTTGGGGAAGAAAGTATTTATTGAAACTAACAGACCCAGGGGAAGTTAAGGAAAAAAGGCTGGCCCCCTTTCACAGATCCAAGCAGAGAGAAAGAACCCACCACCAGCACCTCAAGCAAGCAAGCACACTCCAAACTAGCAAACAAGAGGAACTCCAGGCTTGAGTTTAGACTGCTTTTTGCATATGTAAAACTAGAATTCCAGACCCACCCCAGAAACACCTTAGGGCTGAACCCTGGGATCTGGCCAAGGTGACATACCTCCTCCAGCCAGAACTGGCTGGAGACAATTTACAATTATAATAAACTTTTGAATCTATTGGGGGACATTATTCAAACTACCACAGCTTCCTTCACACTTGCACTTGCCAGTGCTGTTTTTAAGGTTCAGGTCCCACTCCCCACCCGTGTTTTCTTTCATGAGACCATGTCCAGTATCCCCAGGGACCTGCCAAGTCAGTGTGGAGCTGAAGGCTTGACTACTGCATGTCTGGTGTCAGAGAAGTGAACAAGCAAGGCAGAGAACAGCAGACTTCTAATAGAGCTCGTTAAGGTGATGTCAGCACTTACATAATGCCTAAGAGGTGCCAGGTACTCTGCCAAGAACTTTTCATGTATTAATTCATTTAGACTTCCCTCAAAGCCTGCCAGGGAGGTAGCTATTATTAGCCTCAATTTATAGATGAGGAAACTCTGAGGCCCAGGGAGGAAGTGTCCAAGGTCACGTAGCTGGGCAGCGGCAATGTAGGGCCCAAAGCTATGACCATCTGCTTCCCAGGTCCATGTGCGTGCTTGAGGGTGGGCGGGCACATGGAACCAACATCAGACCTTCCAGTCCTAAATATTCTAGCTCCATGGCTTCCGAAATCATTCTGAGCTCCAGAAGAGAGCCCCCGGCAGCTGTCATTCCTGGGGTGAGTTGGGAATGCAGGATTGGTTAATAGTATCAGAGGTATTTTCATGGGAAATCATATCTGAAATGTACAGTCACAGTTTACTGAGCACATGTACCTCCTATACCTCATGTTCCCTGTGTTCCTTGGAGGTGGAAGGTCTCTTCCTTTGTCTCCTATGGCCAGTGCTACTGCTGAGCCCTGTCTCCCTTGGTCCATAGTGCCAGCCCTTGCTCTCTGCTTCGATACAGGCAGGACCATGCAGCTGGCCTATGCAGTATCCCATCTCCCTCTGGACATCACCGGGGCACCGTTCATCATACACACTAGGCATGGAAACGTCTCTTTGGTTTGTGAATTTTTGTTCTTCCTCCCATCTGCTTTGTCTTCTTTCTCCAAGAGGATAGTCAGGCCCTAGAAGGCTGAGAGTGACTCAACTTTTCTTTATCACTCCCTCTTCAGGTCCTGATGTATGACACTACATCCGCTCAATACTTAATAAATACCAGTAACATAAATGGGTGATCATTCCAGGATATGGAAATGCATTGTTGCTGAAGATTGTTCACTTTGTAAGGAGAAAGATGATAATATTAATAGTAGCCAGTAATCTGGAGAATTTGCTACATGGAACTTTTGGGGATTTTGCATATCTGTATGTCCTCCAAAGGAAAGAGCATTATTATTATGAAGTACATTTTCTAGTGGGGGACATGTTTCCTTATGCAGTGCCCAGAAAAATGTGCAGAAGGAACTGAGTGTGTGTATTTGAAAGGCCATAGCTGGGCACTTTCAGAGTTGTAGAGGCAGGAATTAGAAGTGCAATGCGCCATCCATTGCGCCACAGAGCCAGACTAGAGGCAGGAATTAGAAACTGACATGTAGCAGAAGTGATATTCTTATTACGTGCCAGGGTCTGCCACTTCTTTCACTTTAGTTATCTGGAAAGGACACGATTGGAAGAATACATTCTCTGTTGGAAAATGGGAGTTGTATCTTGATAATACTATGTATGGATACTTGAGTATAGCTGAGGGTATAAGAGTTGACTTCTTTATTTATTATGTTTGATGGTAACCAATTGGGAAGGACCTCTGGACATGAATTGGTTCATCAATTACGTGAGATTCATGTCAGCCACCCCTAGAGGCTGTGATGAAGATTGAGTGATATCTTTTGTGTGTATAAAGGACCCAGTAGTAAGGATGACTTGAGGGATTTATTCAATATATATTGGCTGGCATTACCTTAAAGTCGTCAATAGCTACAGGTTTGGGACAAGAATCAGAAGCCTTGTATTGATGAAGTGTTTTCCCTTTGCAGATTGCAGGCTTTCCCTGTGTCATACTGTATTAAAAATACTTGTTTGGAGATAGCCCAGAAGGGTTAAAAAAATCTGGGATGGCTGGCATTTCATACAATGCTGTAAGACATTTATAGTTATTGAGCCAAAATTTCCACTGTAATGGCAACAGCAGTTGCTTTTAAACTTCTGTTCCCATTTAGTAATTATGGAGAGTTAAAATGTAGGCCATTTGAATTGGATTTGGAGGATACAGTAAGATTCTGTCCTACCGTGGGGGATGAGTCATAAAGGAGGTAGTCTGATAGAGTGGGAACATCAGCTGATAAGGAGCCAGGAGACCCAAGCTGCTGGCCTAGATTTGCACAAACAAGCTGGAATACCCTCTAGGCAAATCATTAAACATCTCAATTTTCTAGTCTGTGAAATGACAGGGCTATGCTCGTGAATGGACCATTCAACTTACATCAAACTCTGCTAAGCAGGTCACTGAAAACAGCACTTGTTATCTTTGGTCTTTGTAGAATGAAGTGTTCTTTGGAGAAAGTCACCAATGTGAACAACCAAAACCCAAGAAAACGGTGATGCCAAAATAATACAGATGTGGACACCTGCGGCTCTCCTGATGTACACCAGGACCTCTTCTGGCATCGTGGGCTCAAGCACAGCTCTGCTAGTTTCCAGGGTGCTCTGATCAGGAGTTTTAATAAACAGATGCTCGCTTTGATACCTCGGTGGAGTTTTAAGTGGCTCGTGTCATGGATGTCTTCCACATGGGTTCATGCTCCACAGCATCTTGAGAAATCATTTACTCTTCAAACCCAAATTTGCAAATGCTAAACCTGCTTTGGGTTAACTGGCTTCTTTATTTTTCTCTTCTCATTATTTCTTCCTTCCTAATTTTCAGTTGCAGCCAATTGTCTTTTGAAATGGGTTAACATTTTACAATATTAGCCTTTGAATGCAAACATTCACCATTCTCAGTGTTGCATTTAGTGGACCAAGTATGCAATAACTGGATTGGGTAATTAATTAAAAATAAGCATCAATATGACATGTCCCCAGGAACTGTGAAAATTGAATTTTAAAAAAATCCCATTTCCATTGATTTACAGTAACATTTCTTTATTTCTGATTGATTTTCAATGAATGATGGTTTAAGTCATTTTAACTTTAAATTTCTCAGTTCCCTTTTTTCCAAAAGTAGTTCGCGGTCTGTGAAAAAGTACTGAAGCAAATCAGAGGTCCGTGTGCACACAGAGATGCTGCAGAATGCTATGTGAGAGGAGTTCCCAGGGATGGGGACTTGGGGTTAGGTGTTTGCTAACTGTCCAAAAGTTGCAAATTCAGAGGAAGGTCTTTTGGCCTCTTTTAAATACCATTTCCTCTCTGTAAATGACTGAGTCTATGTGGCTTCAGCATTCTAAAGATTTAGTGGAAAGAGGCAACTTTCTGTGACTCCCATGTGATCCCTTTGTTTTTCCTTTTTTATGCTTTAATTTTCCTAAAGTAAATTATTCCCAACTATAAGTGAATAATGGCCTCAATTTATTATCTTTATTTTTATTAGTTTTTTTTCTTTCATTCTTTTTTTTTTATTTACAAATTCCTCTCTGGTTGGATTAGACTGAGAATCCTTGGGAGCCTCACTCAGTCCAGACAGATTTATGCACTCTTCATTCTGGAAGGAAAAGAGGAAATATTTTAAGATAGAGCTGACATGGAACATTAATTTGATTGAAGGCTTTCCTATGAGGAGTGATTGCAGTGTCTTAATTTCCATAATGGAGAGAGATTAGCGTGGATTAGATTATCCTGTGGACAAAGGTTGTACAAACTGATGGCTGTTATTTGTAGGCTGGGCTGATCTTTATGGTTCCTGGCATGACTTCTAAGCAGGAGAGTCATAATTTCTTTCATGTGGTTTACATGTGGTGATGAGAAGAGCACATTTCCCTTGCTATCCAAACCCTGTGTCCCCAGTGAGGACTTGGCATAGACTCAACAGCCCAAGCTGTGTGTGCATGTGCGCCATTAAGGAAATGGCACTGGTCACCTGTGCTGTCTGACAAGAGAGCACCCGATGGCCAAAGGCAAAGAGTTCCCGAAACACATGTTCAGACAAGATGGCTAAAATTCTGTCGGAACATGGTCTGGAATAATTATGAACATAAGCTCAAAAAAGGTAGCCAAGATACGGCTCTGAATTATAGCCAGTCATGAGATTATTATTTAATTCCAGTTGAGTAGGTTTCTTGCCAAATATGTGCCAGACCCTCTGAAACAGAATCTGCTTTTTGCCAGCAGTACTTAGCAACTATATTTTAAGCCTAATTCCCCCCCCCATACACACACAAAAGTAAAGAAGAATAAATTGCTTTCTGATGGGAGAAGATGGTGTTGCAAGCAGCTTTTGTACTCCGACCCACTCCAGCGAAGGCTTTCCACGCACGAGTGTGGGGCCATTCTCCATGCATGAGGGTGGGGTGAGTCTTCTACTCCATGGCTGCCCCAAGTCTCTCTCCTCATTCTTTTTCTGTAATTAACACCTGTATTTGCTGAGTTCCAGAACATACATGCTCATCCTCATCCCACCTTACCAATCTCGTCTTTCAACCTTTTCCCTCTTGCTTTTTTTTGTTTATCTTTATTGCCCAAAATTAGATACATTGATTGAGTAAATGTTGTGCTTATATTCCCATTTCCCTCCTGTCCCCAATTCTCTGGGTATCCTCCTCAGTGGGCACACTGGATCAATCCATGTGGCAAGGGGTCATGGATAGCACAGGAGGCAACAAGGTTGCCCCCCTTTATGAATTGTAGCTGAGGGGGATAATGTTTGTGGGTGATCTCCCCCACCATGGTTTTTACAATCTTTCTGTCTCTTCTTCTGCTTAGTTCCCTGAGTCATGGAGGGTGAGTTTTAAGTCTGTTTCAATGCTGTTGTTGTGACCTTAAGAGTCTCTGTGCTTGTATTTTAAGTTGTGTTGAAAGTTGTTGGTCTCCTCCTTGGTCTTTGGATACAACCAATGTTTTCTTGATTTCAGGCTCCTTACCTGACCTGCCTTTTCAAATACTTCCAGTTTTACTCCCTCACTTCCTTCAGTGTCTTCTTATGTATAAACATTTCTCAGCCACCAACTTTATCCTCTGTCATTTTCATCCTGCACTGATTTTCCTCATTGTACTAATTAATTACCACCTCACATTTTATGTATGGCCAGGATTATTTATGTCTTGGTTTTGTTCTCTCTTTAGAGTAAAGACAGAGACTTTGTCCCAGGGTCTAGGGCAATGTCTGGCACAAGATGGACACTTGAGAAATATCTGTTGTGACAGTGAGTGAAGGAAGGACTCTCCACAGTTGTTCATACACATTACAATGGAGGCTTTTCAGAGACAGCATTAGATTTTTCATGTACATTGTGACTCACATATTAAAAGAATCTTGGAGATCAGAGAGGTTCTTAAATGTCTATGAACTTAAAGCAATGCCTCCCAAAACTTAATGTGCATGTGAACCAGCTGGGGATTTGTCACAATGCGTTCAGTAGTCTGGGTCAGGGTCTGGGGTTCTTTGTGTCAAACAGGCTTCCACTTGATGCTGATGTTCATGGCCTCTTAAGTAGGATCTTAAAGAAGAGATAATTTTTTGAGCATCTATTTCCGCAGCTTCAATGTGTTAACCTTGAACAATTATTCTTTCTTCAGACATACTAATATGGAAATTACTTTGTATAAGGCCATGGTTGATGGCATTCATTGAGAAGAAGAAGAAGAAGAATCTAAACCAAGGAACCACCATTATTTATAGATGATGACCTGAAAAGAATCTTTAGGTATCAAACCAAAACAAATCATACCCACACTGCTATGGTGACAAAATCAACCGAGATGTGTGCAGATACCTTTGCAATGTTATGTTTTTACTCTAACTGTTATCACCAAACAAAGAAACAACTTTTAAAGGGGACATTTGCAGGAGTTATTACTCTCCTAGGGAAATATTAAGTAAAAACATTTGTAAAATGCTTGGAACCTAACTGTGTTTAAACAAATATGTGTTTTCTCCCAGCCACTGAAAATGATCCTCAACTGGAAACATTGGCTAGAAACTAATATTTGGAAACTCTGAGCCACCTACCCATAATGCCAATGCAGGAGCTCAATGTCCTTCTAATCTGAGGTCTAAATGCCCTCCAAGGGGCACTGCTATAGAAATGTAAAATAAACAACAAGCCAGCAAGATCTGCTGAGCTTTCCAGCCAGGACACAGCCACCACGGGATTTCTTTTCTCAACCACAAAGTGTGGGTGTTTTAGATTCAAAAGCAATAATCTCCTTGGGAAAAACAAAACAAAACAAAACAAGAAAAGGCATTTTGCATAACAGATCTTTAATATCAGGTGTCCCTATACCCAGACATCTACTGAAATATTTAGGATTTTGAAGGTCTTCTTTGGTGAGGCATCATCGCTCTTATAACTGTTAGTATAACTACTGCTAATCATAGTGGCTGACATTTATTGGGTATCAAATATGTGCTAATCAATGTGCTGAGCACTTCCCATCTATTCTCATGTACAGTGTTAACCAAACTCATTTGGAGAAGGTGCTATAATTGTCTTGTTTTTAAAGATACAGAAACAAATGTCTATACATGTGTTTTACATTGCTCAAGGAGACAGATTGACTGACTCACATTCAGATATTCTGATTCCAGAGCTCTCTACAGTAGTATTATACCGTGTTTTTTGCAACAGACTGGTTATTGATGACCTTGAGCCACCAGCTGAGGAGACAATTCTAAAGTTTGTTTACTTTATCCCCAGCGATGAAGAAAACATAGATATTTTTCTAACCTGTCATCATCAAAGTAAATCTAAGTGATTTTTCAGAAGAAACACTAAATATTTATGTTAAGGAAATCCTCATTCTTAGTTGCTTATTTGTTGCTGTGGCAGACTGCCTTATGGAACTACTTGAGGAAGGAATGGCTCATTTTGGCTCACAGTTTCAGACAGTTTTCAGTTCATGGTGGTTGGGGGGGAGCTGCTGTCTTAACTTTTTCAGGGTCATGTGAACAAATGTCCATTCACTCCCAATTAGGCACCAACAACAGACCAAAGAAACAATTCCATCTATTTCCAGCTTAGAGAATCAGTAAGTTTATTTGATTTCCTTACAAGAGGAGCATGGGTTAGCAATCACTTACAGAAACATAGTTGTCTCCAAACAGAGGACTGTTCCAAAAGTTCTACCCCAGCGTGGATGGTGATGTCCTCAAAGATGGAGAGATGGGGTCCATCCTTTAGTTGCTTGATAACTTTTGTGCAAGATAGCCCCTCCTGAGACCATGTGCAGCTCAGGTGTGGGTGCTGGAGGCAAGACAGGAGTGGCTAGAATCTCAGACAAAGATCACATGATGCTCTCTACTTCCTCCTTCTGCGAGGGGAAAGCCAGTAGACTGGGACTTTTGGGGTGTCTCTTGTGAGTACTGACACCTGCTGTCTGTCATTCTCCAACAGCAGGGCATGATGATGAACATGTGAGGCAGGAGGGTAAGGAAGAGCTGTTCACATGACATTGATCAGGAAACAGAGAAAGCTACACAGCAGCCAGGGGAAGGTTCCATCCAAAGGCCAACTCCTCCTGACATACTTCTGTCAGCCAGGCCCCACTGACCTCCACAACTCTCAACCTAGTGCTACATACTGGACACCAAGGCTCATGACATGAGCCTGAGGGCTATTTGCATTCTGAACCGAGAGCTCCGATATCCTCAGTTCATGAAAGGGAGAAGCTCTCACTCAGTTCTCTAGCAATAGAATCATAGCTTGGTGTTCAAACGTGTCCTAGGGTAGTGATGAATATAGTTACTTTTGAAACCAACCACTTTGTCTTCATTTGTGTTTCTGAGAATTGGGAGGATTTTTACTATTTAATGTGTGGGTTAAACAAGCATTTCAGTTGAAAATTACAATATACACATGAGGTAGCTTATTCAGAAAAACCAGCGTAGCAACAGTTACTATTAAGCATTCACAATCTCAGAAAGGGTTCCAAGGAGCCTGCTTTGGGGTGACTGACATACCAAGTCCCTGGATTTCCCTCTGACAGTAGGTTCTCCCAGCACCTATGAAGTCAGTAATTAGCTTCCTGAAGCCAATGGACCAAGTGCTCACCCCTCCCCCAACCTCATGCTTGCTAGAAGGCTTCTTACATCTGGGTCTGTCCCAGATGTGAGATAATCTTGGTTAGATGTAAGACAATTTTTGAATTCTTCTGATTTCAAAATCTGGACTCATGCTATGAGGGAATTCTACATTCCAGGAGGATATTTAAAGATGTTTGGCTTTTGCTCTTAGGAAGCCCCCATTACTATGTAAATCTGAAAAGTGGTGTGGAATAGCTTTACCTCCATTGTTTTTTTTCTCCCATTTTCTTTCCTTTGGATGTTAGTTATAGAGATCTGTATTCATTGTATGCATCCACTCTACCAAATAACACTGTGTTATGTCCCCAAGAAAGCTTATTTTAAAAAAAAAGATTAAAAATGAAAATACTATTTTATTAACACCACAGTGATAAACAACTTTATGCTTAACCTTTTTTTTTTATAGAACATTGGCTCACAGATAATTCAAAACCTACAAAGAAGCTAAGGATCTTTACATCAAATGCGTTCTTCAAAATCCTTCCTGTATGTGTGACAATAAAGCTTATGTTTGAATGTCATTAACAAATAAAACCTTAATTTAAAATGTTGTGCAAGAAATGGGGTGAATTTGGTGATAAACATGACATTCAAGTGAACATCAGATAGAAGATGAAAATAAATAATTATGGTTCAGATATGGTCTGAAAGCTTGCCTCCAAGGTCTGCTGGTTCAAACACTGACCAGAAAATGGATAGCTTTTTTGAGCGAAGTCTTTGACATATGGAAGACCGCCCTTTCTTGTGCTCAAGTCCAGGCACAGAAAGGGAAGGTGGTCTGTGAGGAGTCATGGAGCCCAGAGGGCATCTGTGCTAGTTTAGTGTCACAGGCTTTAAGGAGGCAGCATGTAAGAACTGACTGTCCTCTCTGACGTTGTGATGGTTTCTCCAAGGTAAAATAGGATTTGAAAAAGACCAGTAATGCGTCAGGTTCAAGGTATATTTATGTATTTTAAATTTGTTTGTGAATTTCTGTCACCTCATTTGACTTAATATTACATAACAAATTAACTTGAAAATCACTTTGTGTGCAGCTAAAACTATCTCTATTTCATATTAATTTCACTTTAATCTAATGTAAGCACAAAGTTAAAATCCACTTTGTTTGTAGTTAACCTCCAAAATTGTATTTTGGAGAAGAGCATCTTGTGGATAGGAAGTAAAAATTCCTCTGTGTTCACTTCTTCTTGGCCACAAACTGGCCACATTCAGAATAGAATATTTTAGAACTAGAAGTAGAGCTAGTGTTTCCCATATGAAGAAAAACAATGCATAGCTATCATTCTGAAACGCATGCTTATCTGTTCTCATATTTATGCATAATGCGAGAAATCCAGAAGCTTTGTTCATGCAGGAAAATTAGCTTAAGGATATCTACTGGGTGGCTGTTTCTAATACTCTTGAACGCACACTAGAACTAGATGGTGAGTTCATGTTGCTGACGATATCACATGTTGGGACCGAGAAGCTTTCTCCCTGCTGACTAGCTATCCTGGAGCTACAAGGTTCTATGCAGGCTGCTGGGGGAGAAATGCAACAGCCTTACCAAGCAGTGGACCCATGTGAGCTAAACAACCAACCAGTAAGGCAAGATGTGCTCACTGGTGCAATAATGGCACAATTGTTATGGGGTAATCAACTGCTCTCTGATTGTGTTTGAGGCTTGCTTCATCAGAGATCATTTGTATCTTGTACTAAAAATCTAGATAAAAGCTTATGGCTGGGGGAGGTCATAGGCCCTAGAAAGAAAACTACTATTGTTGTTTGGCTATATGGTTATTTTGTGCTCATCAAATTGCCCTGTAAATATTTGTGTTTATACCAAGAGACTAGTGCTACTAGTGCTATTGTGAAGTATCTATATTACACCCTACAAGGCTCATTGTAGAAGACGGTGCAGGAAGAACTTTTATATGTGTTTATTGTGGGAGTGAGAATGTGTAGATGACAAAACTAGAAAGCAGTCATGAGAGGGAGAAAAAGAGGTCTCAAGAGAGGATATAGAAGGCATCAAATCTGAAGTGATGTGAAAGTCAAAGGGGGGACATAAGGGACATAAGGGGTGGAGGTGTGAAAACAGTGGAGAAGAGGGGAGGAGTAACCAAAACTAAGTACGTGTACTAATAAAAAAATAAAGTGTCCTCATTCTTTAATAAGGTATTGTCATTGCCTCGTTCTTCTATAGAGTATTTTTGTTCCTAATTACTAGATGTAATGTTAAGAAATGAATACACCAGGAATAAACAATTTCTGGAAAAAAGGAGAAGAAATTAGAAGAAAAATTTTTAAAAATCCGAACCATATAGCAGTACTTTATTACCATTTGGGCAACACATATTTAGGAATGATTTAACTCTGAAGTATAAATATAATTTTTTCTTTGCTTGTTTATATGTATGTGGCATGTATGTGTTTTGTGTGTGTGTGTTTGTGTTATGTGTATGTTCACATGTGTGTTGCCACCCAGGGTGTACTGGTGCACATGCACAGGTGTGTGCATTGTGTGGAGGCCAGAGGTTCACATTAAGTATCTTCCTCAGTCACTCTTTGCCCTATTTTTTTGAGACAGAGTATTCCACTGATTAAAAATGAAAAGAAAATGCCAGTTGAAATTCATACATCTGTTTTCTCCTTTAGACTGTTAATTTTCCTTTAGCGATATCTATTTCATACTATAACTTAGGCACTAGACAAAAAAAAATCTTTTCAAGGGAAGTTGTGTTCTTGCTTTTTAATTTTGAGTCAGATTAATTTTGTAAACTTCTTCTTTGAAAAATGCCCGAGATGACTCAGTTGGTGCCGAGGGGCCTCACTGTAGTGTTGGAAAGGGTATGCACACTATTTTGTCTTATGATTTTAGACCAGGGGGTTTTCACTATTAAATGCTATTCTTCTACAAGTCCCCCCCCCAAATTTATTATAAATGTGTTCTTTATGTGAAAACTGATATCATCCAGTGTGCTTCACTTAATCCCCTGGCAGAAGGCTCCTTGCTCTGTAAATTCTAGTCTCTCCATGAGAATGAGTATTGCTCTTGATGAAGGAGAACAGTACTGTTCTCATAAAATTATAAATGGAAGTTTGCCTTGTGGGAAAATATGAAAAATATTTTGGTGTCACACAGAGCAGAAGTGCCGGGGTGAGTCTTTCACATACATTCTAGCATGTAGAAGTCACTGAACAAGTTACTGACCTCTTTTAAGCCTCGGTTTCATTTAGGTCTATAATGGGAGTATGAAATAAGTCACATATAGTATTTGAACTGTAGAAAGACTTCCCCAGTGCCACCACTTCAGCATTATCTTCCTTCTTAATGATCTGAAATAAGAATTGCAGATCACTGATTTTTCACAACAATAAAAAACTATCTTTTTTCCTCCTCGATCTTATATTTCTAGAACGATGCTTCTCCGATAACTTATGAATGCACAGGCTGGCTCCTTGGGAGCCCCATGTGAAGACATTGTCAACATCTTGTTCCAGTGAAATGAAGCCATCACACGGTGCTATTTCTCTAGGTCTTGGTTAGATTGATGATGTGTAGAAGTCAGAGCCCCATCTATTGGGACTGGCTTGCATAATATAATGGATATCTGTAGCGACAAAGGATACAACACTGAGTGATTGATCTGAAGTCATTGTTTATTATTATTTACTAAACCAGGGAATAGAGTATTATCAAATGATATTTCAAAAGTGTCACGAAAGAAGAATGTCACTTTAAAAAAGCTATTTTTAATTTAAGAAAAGAACACAGAAAGCTATGAGGAATTATTTCAGAAAAAGAGGCAGAACATTAAGTATCCCCAAAGATGGGGAGATAGTTAAGTTTTTACCTTGTAAGGGTAAAATGTAGGGGTACACCTACCGCAGGTAACAGACCTCTGGAAAGAAGACCAAGTTAGAAACCTTGTAGTCTGCATTCAACCCAGGCTCAAACTCCTTTTGTAGTTTAGTTTTAGCACAAAGCTAAATAACTTCTCTGGGAGCATTTTTCGTCAATAAAATGAATTTATCCTGAGTGGTCTTCACAACATGGTGCTATAATTAACAAATGGAAATATCTCTACCTGTGTGTTATATAGAATGCTGTCAATTTTAAACTTAACCTTGGGATATTAGTGTATGTTAAAATCAGTATCAAAGCTTTCTGAAGAGGTGGAGCTTAAGATATATTTGTAAAATGATTGAATTTTATGTTGAATGATAACTCTTTCACATGATATTTATTTTATAATTATATTCATGTATGACTTTTAATAACTAGGTTTGCAGTAAATGTCCTCAGAAATTGCTTCTATATTACTCATCAGAAAGTGATAAGTTTAAGTGATAACTTGTCTGGCACTACCTTGAATTTCGGAAAATAAGAAAAACCATTTGTTGTGTTACTTGATACTTTAAGAAATAAGTTGTCACAAATGTATTGTTCCCTCAAATATCCAGCATTTCCCCCCCACAAACAATGGCTCTAGGAATTCTGTAAGTTAATACAAAGGTGATTGGCAGAAAATTTCCCCAACATTCTACCACATATTAGGAATGTTGGTTGCACTAAAGACATATCTTAACTTGAATTTGTTTGTTCTAACCATTAAATAATGCATACCTCTCAAAACTTGGAGGAATCTTTGAAGGCAGTGCTAGGGACGTTATCATAATTATCTTTGACTTTCAAAAATAAATTAAAGAATGTACGCTAATGTCATTTTACAGATGAAGAGATGAGGTGTGACAAATTCATCATGACCCACAAGAAGGAAGTGAAAGAGTTACTTCAGCTCTAGGGCAAAACTCCTTCTTTGACTATACTGTCACTTGAGAACTATAAATACAAACATGTTAAAATATTTCACTATAAATGTTAAAAAGGCACTGCATTCTATGACGTGCTGTGGAACAACCATTCTTCAAATGTGCTTTTGTAAGCTTTAAATATACACAGATGCTTTTGTCGTCCCCACAGTGGCACACGTGGGCTTGGCCATGATCAATGTCTGGCTCTAATGGTGGTGTTTCTTCCTTTCTGGATATCTGAACTTTAGATTGGATTGGGCTAAAGTCTGAACGTATTGATCCACACATAGGTCTATGCCCTGTGCACTGCTGGGGTTTCCCAGATACTTTCTAGATTATTTTTGAGCTGTCATCTCACCTGGACTTGATAACAGAGACGCAACTAGCTTCTTCAACTTGTTGAGTTAGGTCAAGAATGAAGGTGCAGATAAAATGTCTGTGTTCTTATTGAATTGGGCTGTAACACTAACTCCATAAGCTTTTAGGAGTTCACCATGGAACAGAAGGCTTACCTTCGACCCAGGCAGTGAGTCCTCCTGGGTGAGCACAGGACCAGGGGCAGGTAGGTGCTGCCCTATTTAAAATGATGAAACTGCCCAGAAGAGCAGCTGCACATGCAGTAGGGGTACCAGAGGCTTCCCACGCCGGTATTAGTCACAAAATGAAAAGTGTGATTGTGATCTTAGGAAGCTGAAGCCAAGGAGGAAATAAAGTTGTGCATGTTTGTACAATTAGTACCAGAGTTAAGATGGATTTTGAGTTTTCTGTTTACCTTTTTACCACTGCTTGTTCATTCTGCATGCCATAGGCCTTATCTCCTTTTGTTTCCATTGCTTTCACTGGCTCTGGATTATTAGCCAATGAGAATAGGGTAACTCTGAGCTGGAGAGATGGTTCAGTGGTTAAGACACTTGCCTGAAAAACCTAATGACCCAGGTTCAATTCCCCAGTACTCCCCTAAAGGCAAATGCACAAAGTTGTACCTGTATCTGGAGTTTGTTTGCAGTGGCTGCAGGCTTTGGCATGCCCGTTCTTTCTGTCTTTCTTCTCTCTATCTCTCTCTATGCTTGCAAATAAATAAATTTTAAAAAAGAATACAGTAACTTAATGACTTTATGCTCATTATATTTCATATACAATCTAAAATGCCTCTAATTTTTTTAATTACAAAGTTAAGGAAAAGCACTTGAAAATTGGATTCAAGATTAGGCAGCAAAGATCTATAGAAAAATGTAAATATTTTATGACATTTTGTCCATTTTTAGGAAGTTAACTAATTACTATTCAAGAATGCTGATATAACCACATACAGAGATGAGATAATAAATATGATACCTTTTGAATTCTATAGAACATGTGCTGTGTGTGCTACAGGTAAACTGAGGCACAGGTAAACTGACCATGGTACACTCAATATAGTTAAACGGAGAGTCTTTAATAAAGAACCAGCAGCTGGGACCTTTCTGTGCCACCTCAGTAGGCTTTTGGCAAGGAGTGACCCCCGAGCACAATTTCCAGCAGGTTTTAAAGGCAAAAACCCATTCATTATTATGTTGTAACATCTAATGTTTCCTAGCAGGGAAAGCCATCTCACAATGAGTGTGAAGGTACAGGTTCAAAGTCAGTGAGACTTGGTCACCGTGGTGGTCACTATGGTGTCTCTGGCAGGATCCCTGCGTTCTGATTCTTTATTTTTTTTAATCATCAACCACATCCACATTTGTGTCCTCCTTGAACTTCTTGACTCTCAACCAGGAGAAGGTCTGCACTTTTTAGCCAGAGAAAGGTTTGTTAAGATGGAGGAGAAACTAGAGGTTTGGTCTTGAGACAGCTTTTTCATTAGAGTCAACCTATCTTATTATTTTTTAAATATTTTATTCATTTTCAAGCAGACAGAGAGAGAGAGAGAGAGAGAGAGAGAGAGAGAGAGAGAGAGAGAGAGCGCACAGGGCCACCACCTTGCGGTGGCTTATGTGGGTCCTGGGGAATTGAACCCAGTGCCTTAGGCACTGGAGGCAAGTGCCTTAACCACTGAACCATCTCCAGCCCAACCTATCTTATTATTGTCAGCCCATGTTCCATGTGGTCTTATTGTTAGTTATGCTGTGGTAAAAGAGAGGTACTTTGCCTACAAACAAGAGTTTCAGATTCAAAATTAGAACCTTGTAAATGTTGGTCAGAAGGGATGAATCAAACAAATGTGTTCAGTGAACAAGAGATTTAAGGAATTTAACAAAGACTAGTATGAGGCCCCTAAGAGTACTTAGGTCCTGACAGATTATGTTAATTAAAAGCCCAAAGAGTAATGGTGATGAGGGACAGGTTTGGGTTTACAGCTTTCCAATTATCCTATAGACCACATAAAAACTATTTATAATAAGCTTCATGTTAATAATCACAGTCTGGATATGAAGCCATATGATTGATTTTATGCAAATCAATTAATCCCCCAAAACATCTGATTCCTCGTCTGTGACCAAGTTATACTAGGCTTAAATAAGTTTCTTGGCTTAAATTAATTCTGTGAGACAAAGCATCTACATTATTATACCAGCTCTGTCAAGAGGAAGAAAATGACAGTACTGTATGCTTTCAATGGCAACTCCATTTCGTAGAGCTATGCAATAGACATACTGTTCTCCATTACTGATAAATACCCACGAATAAGGATTATCGATGTCAAGGTTTGAGACACATGAAGAGAACTCAGAGATAACCAATCACCAAGTGAAGATTTCCTGCATGAGAATGAGTTCCAGAGATATGAAGTCGCTTGCCCAGTGATGGTTAGTGATGGAGCCCCTGGGATGAGCAGCTTGTCTGGATTGCCAGCTCTCCTTTGTAGAAAGGTAACACCATTACTTTTCCATACCAGTTCAGAACAATCAAGAAGACTGCCAAGTATAAACGATACCCTTGAGAGAGTGACGGGGTAAATGAGAGACCTATAACCACAGCCAATCAGTCAACCTAGGATAAGTCGATGGGACAGACACGGATTTCCAACACATCCCAAAGCAGAAGTACAGAGAATCTTAAGATCTCAACAATAAAGCAGACTGAAAACTCACGTACCATGACTCAGGGAACTGATTGGAAGAGGGGGCAGAAAGAATGTAAGAGCCATTGTGGGGGAGAATATCCAGAGACATGGCCCCCCTCAGCAATAATACGCAAAGGGGGGGACCTGGCTGACTACTTTGCTACCCATAACCCCCAACCCACAAGTTGATCCAGCATCCCCACTGAGGAGGATATCCAGTGTGTTGGGGACAGGGAGGAGGGAAATGGGATACCAACACAATATTTGCCCATACAATGTATCTAATTTTGAATAATAAAGATATATATAATTATATTATATTATATTATATATATAATGAGATTAAGGGGCTTTACCCCCTCTTGCCTCCCTCACGGTGGAAACTCTCTGTAATTTCTCTTCTCTCCTCTTAATCTAACAAAGTCTCTAAACTTTAAAAACAAAAAGAGGTAGTGTAAGGCTGGGTGACCCAAGTACTGCATAAAAACCTACCGTTACTGATTAGTACTGTCTGCCATCTGAACACGTTAGGGAGAGAACTGACATGGTTCCCTCCCCCTCTCACGAAGATTCTTTATGCCTGTTCCTCTGGGATAAAGATTCCATATTGATTCTGTCTTCCATGTCACTTCCATCACTCACAATATTACCTAATGCTGTCTAAGATATTCTGTTCTAAGAGAAGTAATATGTTGTGGTGAGCCAAACTTAGATGTGATCATCAGGGAATATGTCATCTTCACTGTTGGGATCCTCATTGGGTTTCTTGAGCTGTATTTTTTTCTTTTGTTACTAAATGGTTTAGCCTTCTGATCAGCATCTTGTGGCCTGTCTCTTCAAGGCCAGGGCATTGCCACAGCCCTGAGGACAGGCTTTCTCTAGTGTTAGACTGCCTTGTAGAACCAAAGAATTCAGAGACAGACAGGGAAAGGGTCGGGCTTGTCTCCATGTGGTTCCAACAACTTAAATCCAGTTCCTGGCAGCCTGCTTTACATTTTGATCTGGGCTAGGTATAAGATGCCGAAGGATGCTTTCTCCCAGGGCTGACACAGTCTGTTCAAAGGAGTCATGGCAGGATGTCTTGGCACGCCTCATACGGGCAACTGCCAGGTTGGCTCTTCTCCACTGCATCTTATAGCTTTGAAGCGTTGTGGAAGAAGTGGAACTGGAACTGGTTAGCATCCTTTCATTTCTTTGTGTCTCTCTGCTCATCTCTGGCATATGTTATTGTTTAGAAAGAAAAACAAAAGTAAATTAATCTTGTGAGTAACTAGAGTATAAATTCTAAAACCTAGAACACATTTGTTAAATACACAAATTGTTTTCTGTTTTTATAACTGTTCAAATACAAGACAGATTTGAATTCAGACTTCATGAAATGCCTATTTATTTCTGGAAGTAAATTGTATTTTTTTTTAGTCCAAGTTCTTTGTTTTATGGATGACAGAGGTCCTGTGCCCAAGAGTGTTAATAATCTTTTGAGATATTTAGATAAAGAACTTAAATAGGAAAAAAAATAAAAGTAACCTGAAACTTCACAATTTTCTGTCTATTATATTTCATAGCATACTAATCATCTCAGAATTATAAAAATTTGGTTTGTTTTTAAATAAGCCACTCAGATTTTTAAAAACAGTTTGATTGTTAACATTTAATACTAAAATTATCTTGGACTTCAACAAGATAAAACCTGCATTAAATTTTTGTGTATTTATCCCATGCTAGGAATGGAAGTCAAGAGGTAGGTGTGCTGTTCCCTGCACGTCATCTCTAGCCCTGGTTTTCACACATCTTATTTTAAGCTTCTAGTGGACAGCGGTGTCCCTCTGTCATTCCTGAGCTTGTCTTGACTTTGCAGCTTCTACCTCCCAGCTCTGCATCAATTTTTGCCTTATTTTTTGGCAGTGGGAGATCTGGAAGGTGTCTCCTTATTGTACGGACAACCTCCAACCCAGTCTGAATCTAATCTTTGTGTGATCCTTCTATGGATTTCCAAAGCCACAGAAAGCAGAAGTGAGAAGTCAAGAATGATATTTATAAGTTTTATGTTACTCTTACACCCAAATGTTGTTTCTGTTTCTCACAGTGCTCTATTCACAGGCTTCTGAACATAGGTTACATGAAAATCTAACTATGTTAAATTCACATATTCAGTAGGTGACCTATAACTAATCACACTTGAAGTAGAAAAACATGTGCTAATAAATAATGGCACCAACTCGCGCTCACAGGAGGATAGTCAGGCTGTATTATGACAAAGCTCTTGGCAACACATGTTCTGAAATTCTGTTTCTTCTGTGTAAGGATTAGGCACTCTTTAGACAGGAAAGAAAAAGGAAACTGACTCTCTGCAGAAGGGAGTGGAAGGAGAGGATTCACCAGCAGAGGTAATTTTGTGGACATTTGTGTCTGTGCAACACAAATCCGTGTTTAAATGTGATTGGAGGCTATCTGGGGTGTCACTTGGAATGCTGGCCCGGAAATCCTTGATGAAATCAATTCCCAGTGAAATGGAAAACTTGCTGAATTGAAAAAAAAAAAGATCTCACTCAATGATTGTTCTTTAAAGTGAGTGTTCCAAATTCTTATAAATATTTTTCAACACTGGATAATGGCATTTAAGATGGAAATTTGTTCGAGAATAAAAACTGACAGTTTGTCTGACTTTGGTAAAACTTGGCACATGGTATAAATTTGTGTTGGGAAACATTGGCAATTATTGGAGTTATTTAACTTGAAAATCTGTTTCAGGTAATGTAAGTGAATTCTCCCAAAACACTTCACTGAAGCATTTACTAGGGAAGTTTTCTTAAACAAACATAAAACGAAGTTTTTGTCATTCCTTGGCACTGGACACAAACCAAGAACAGGCTCATGTTGTCCTGGTGAGTCTTTGGGGTGATGTAATCTGAATGTCCACTGGGGTAGAGCATTCATTTCTCTCCAATATCACCTTTTAAAGGTATCAACAGTGTCTTCCTTCATTAGTCTGTGTGCCCTCTCTTCCTCCTTCTCTTCCTCATTCATTTTCCTCTCCTTGTTGGGGAGAGTCTGCTCTTTGGCCTTAACACTTTTCACAAGAGATTAATTTTTTTTTATTTTCATGCTTTATACTCATAATACAGTCTTTGCAGATTTTAAAAATATGTAGCTCTGAAAAGAAAGCATAAATGGAATCCTCAGTGATGCCTCATCAGAAAGATGTTGTTTGTATTGCTTTCTCTCAGAGTTTCTTATGTTTCCTGTCAGAAGCAACAGCTCTGCCTCCCTAGTGTTTATAACAAGATTATGTGACAGGATAGATCCTATTCATCCTGCTCTGACAAAAGAAATGAATATTCACACAATCCAGTTATTTAAACTCAGAAAGCATCATTTGATCTTTCAATTCAGGAAAGAACCGTTAGTTACTTACTGTGATTAGGATACTATTTGCTCTTGTGGAATATACGAAAGTAATTAAAACCTTGAATCTTGGTGCTAGGCATGGTTGCATATGCCTTTAGTCCCAGTACACAGAAGGCAGAGGCAGGAGGATTGCTGTCATCAAGGCCAGCATGAGACTACAAAGTGAGTTTCAGGTCATCCTGGGCTACAGTGAGACCTTACCTTGAAAACCAAAACCAAAACATTGAATATTATCTCAAAGAACTTCCAGTCTAGTAGAAACATAACTATGGAAATAAACATCCAACCATAAGATGACATCTACTTTATAGAAACACGCACATATTTACGAACTCATTAGGGGATCACAGGAAGTCAGGTTGTAAAGATGAACAGAATATATTTTACTTTAGCTCTCTCTAGTTTTGAGATGTCTCATATAATGCCATTTTACTTTCAAGTTCTTGTTACTTTGTAGTCATGATTATAATAGTATTGGTTCCACTTACGTCATTTATGCAAATGCTCACAGACAGGGATCATGACCGTGTGTAATTTTCTTAAGAAAATGTGTTGATTTGCATCTGTAACACTGAATTATGGTGTTGTGACATTTACTTCCAACTTTCAGAAGGCTTCCTTATCAGATCCTGAAGAGAAATCCCTTATTCTTGATCATGGGGAGAAAGAACCCCCTTAGCTGTCAGGATGCAAAAGATAAGCCTCTCTGAATTGGCTTTTTGAATTGACAGGTATATTCCCCAGTCAGAACAGAATGAATCCCCTTTTGGCAAACAGGGCAGACTTTTATGTATGTGTTGGGACAGGGCTGGCACAGAGGACTCTTTTTGGTTTTATAGTGAATAAATTAGTCATAACAGTGACTTTGAACAGGGTGATTCCAGTTGGAACGACTTGGGACTTTGGAGTGGAGGCCTTCCTGGAGCTAACCAAGGTACTGAACAGCATAATCCAGCCAAACAAAAATTCAAAAATTTGCAAGCTTTCAGAGACAATAACTTTGGAACTTTGGCTCTGGCTAATCCTGGATAGAGAAATTCTGTAGTCTGTGTATCTCTGATTTTTTTTTTTTTTGCTCTAGACTTGGTTAGATCAACAGCCACTTTTTAAAAAAATTGTATTTATTTGTGTTGGGGTAGGCAGGGTCTATTAAACCAACAAGACTCACTCATGAAACACTTCTGCATCTGGCTTTACATGGGTGTTGGGGAATTGAACTTAGGCCAGAAGGCTTTGCAAAAGAATCCTCTCTAATCTCTGAGCCATCTTCCCAGCTCCAACAGCCAATTTTGTTCATTTGTTTCATACTATTCATTACTTCATTAGCTCATTTATCAAATACTTAGCATGACCTATATTTTAGGCTCTCTTCAAGTGGCTAAAATACTCCAATTCATTATAGGTTAGTGCTACTTATTATTATTACACTTGCTGTTTTGTGTGGTTTTGGTCAAACAAGCATACTTTATGACTAAGATAATTGGGAAATTTTCAGTTTCTGTGTTGTTTGAAAAACCTGAATTTTCGCCCAAAGGTTGTCCTTTGTTTACAATAATGAGAGCAGCCCTTCCTACCAGCAACTACTTCAAAATTTTCTTCACCAATAAAACTTACTTCTGGGCAATCAACTCTGTGTTATGCTATAAAGAAAATACTTCTTTGTGCTGTTGTTATTATTATTGTTGTTGTTTTAAAGTCAGGGTCTCACACTAGCCCAGGCTTGCCTTGAAACTCACAGTGATCCTCCTAACTTTGTTTCTGACTAAAATATTTCTTTTTAAACCAGCAAGCAAAGTTCTTTGGAAATACATTTGAGTACAAGAAGAAATTCTGAACCAAGTATATTAGATGCACATAATTTTGAGGATTGCAGAGTAAGCACTTTTGGACATTGCCATGTATAATAGAACCAAATTAAAGGTTGATCTGGAAACCAGGAGAGAGGGATTCCAAACTTCTCTCTGAGCCTTGTATATGCATGAGATGATTCAGCAATCTTTCTCTCTGTGGGACCACCCATCTATTTAATGACCAGTTCTTAACCTCCTTTCTCAAGTGAAAAATAGAAAGAAAAGCTCTTCCTTTGATGACTGAAGTTCATGATCAATTAACCAGTTTTCCTTAATTCTAAGAATTAGGCAAGACTAATTAGTCCTGGCTTCTCTGGAGTTAGAGTCATTAGAGTCACACCCATATTACTTGTACTCTAATGGAGACCCTGGCTTATGGATGGTTTATTCCTTATGAACACAGACTCAATACAGTACCTAGTGTTCTTAAGACCAGTAGCTCTATGTGGTAAGTATTCTCTACCCCTCCCCCAACCTGGTCTTTTTTTAAACTTTATTATAATTAATTAGATACACTGTATGAGCAAATAATGAGTTGGTATCCCCAATTTCCCTCTTCCCTGTCCCCAATCAGCTGGGTATCCTTCTCTGTGGGCATAATGGATCAGTCCATGAGATAGGGGCTTATGGATAGCCTAGGAGTCAACCCAGTTCCACTCCCCCTTTGTATGTTGTTGCTGAGGGAGGCAATGTCTCTGGAAATTCTTAGCCACCATGGCACTTACACTCTTCTCGCCTCTTCCACTCAGTTCCCTGAGTCATGGTAGGTGAGTATTAAGGCTGCTTTATTATTGAGGTCATAGGGGCCTCTGTACTTCTGCTTTAGGTTGTGTTGAAGATCATTGGTGTGTGTCTCTCTGGTTTATCCTGGGTTGACTGATTGGCTGTGGTTATAGGTCTCTTGCTTATCTCACCACTCTCTGAGTGATTTCATTTGGGGCCTTCACAATAGGTCTGAGGTGGCTCATCTCTTGCCAGGATGTCAGCCATCTGCCTGTGCTGTTGGTGGGGTTGGAAAGGCTATGACTCTCTCCACTGCCTTCTGAAAAATGCAAACTGAATCTCCATCGGAGAGAGATATCAGTATAGGTTAACTGAGATACACATTTCTGAATTCGCACAATTCTATTGTGAGTAACCTCTTTGTAAAATCACTTATTAAGTGAATTTCTCTTTGGGGCCCCAAGATTTTGGTTCCCAAAGGAGTTTGCCCGGAGTCCCAATTCCAGTTAAGGGTTCCTTGTCACTGATTGGATTTCTTGGCTGATTCCCACCCCAAGGCTTTGGTGCCTCCATTGTACAAGTGATCACTTCTTGGCTCTCTGATCTCTCCCAGAAGGAAGTGTGTTCAGCCTACTCATGGCAACAGTCTGCATTTTGGTTTTAATGAAATCTGAAGGTACAATTTAAAATGCCTATTTGGAATGGAGTCAACCTCCATGTTCTAATACAGTTACTTAACATCACTTACCCTGTCTTCTGTGGTATGCTTAGTTTTTGACCTGTGGACTTAGAAATGTGGCAGATTATACAGTGATTGCCTTGTCATTGCTTTAGGGCATTGTGAGACTCAACCATTTTTCTTTGGAGAGCTGAGAGTAAAGAAGGAGGACAGAGCCCTTTCCTAGAGATACTTACTCAACCTTTGGTCAGAAACAGTTTTAGAGCTGCCCGGTTTTCTTTCTCATTCCTGGTGTCAGGGATAGGCACGTCTTTAGTCAGAAGAAGTTGTGAGCTTATGTGACTATCTCGCTAGAAACCCAGAAAGACCTCGCTTATATACTTTACACCCAGTTCCAAACCTTGTCTGGAAACTTTTTGCATAGCCCCCAAACTAGATTTCATGATTTAATTTCCTTGACTTTGATTTATCTGGCTAAAAATATGTTAAGAAACAAAGAGATTTGGCCACCATTCAATATCTGAAGAATTCCTTAATTTCTGTCTACCATTTTCTTGGGAACCAATGCCATTGGATGTCATCTTTTATTAGCAGTGCTACTCTATGTAGAACATATACATTTAAATGATGTATATCAGTGCTATGACTGGATCTTTCCATTGTTTGGCATGACAAGAACCTGTTGTTTTACATATGAGAGCACTCATGTGCAGGGCAGTTTAATACCTTTCCAAGAACCATGGGCTTTTTAGGTTATTACTCAGCTTAGAAGACATGCATACAGGGTTTTGTGACTACAAAGCCCTGCTTTTAACCACTCTTCTTCTCTGCTTGCTTATTTTTTAAAGATTAATCAAAAGCTGGATCCAGGTAGCTTTATTAAGTTATCAGATAACACAGGTGCACCACAATTCATAAAGCAAAACTTACTTGCAACTAATCAGAAGTAAACTCAAGTTATGTTTTTCATTTTTATAGGGAAATATTCTAAGATCAATAATGTGATTAAAGAACAAGTTGAATGAAGAGAGGTAAAATCTGATGCAAGATTCAGGAAGCAACAATTACTCCTTTTACTCTGGCCAGTAATTATTGCATTATTAAATCTTAAATACTTTATATTCACTGTAGCAATAAAATACATAAGCAATTAAAAAAATAAATTAGGGCTCTAGAGATGGCTTAGCAGTTAAGGCACTTGTCTGCAAAGCCTAAGAACCTGGGGTTTGACTCCCCAATACCCATGTACAGCCAGATGCACAAATTGGTACATGTGTCTGAAATTTGTTTGCAGTGAGTGGCTAGAGGCCCTGACATGCCCCCCTCTCTGCCTCATCTCTCTTTACCTGAATCTTTCACTTCTTTCTCTCAAATAAAAATTAAAATATTTTATAAAATAAAAAATTAATTAAATTTAGTTACTGATATGTAAAAATAAATAATTATACATAATGATGAGGTAACATGCATATGACATATAATGTTTAAGTCAGGTTAAGCATAAGTCCTCAAATATTTATCAGTTCTTTCCTTTTTTTTTTCTTTTGTTTTTTGTTTGTTTTTGTTTTTGTTTTTCGAGGTAGGGTCTCACTCTAGTCCAGGCTGACCTGGAATTCATTATGTATTCTCAGGGTGGTCTTGAACTCATGGCAGTCCTCCTACCTCTGCCTCCCAAGAGCTGGGATTAAAGGTGTGTGCCACCATGCCTGGCTATCAGTTCTTTCTAAAAATATTTATTTATTTATGAGAGAAAGCGAGAATGAGAATGGGTGTACCAGGGCCTCTTGCTGCTGCAAATGATTCTGGATGCCTGTGTCACTTTGTGAATCTGGCTTTACATGGGTACTGGGGAATTGAACCCACGCTGGCAGGATTTGCAAACAAGTGACTATAACCACTGAACCATCTCCCCTGCCCATATTTATCTGTTCTTTGTAGTGACAATGTCCAAACTCCTTTTTTTCTCAATTTTGAATGCATTGCATATTGTTGCCTTCCATACCCACCCATGTGCAACAACACCCAGGAACTCCCTGCTCCTGCTGAACTGTCATTTGGTACACATCTGTCATCCTTCCTCCATCCCTTTCCTTCCTACTCTTGCTGTATATGGGAACAATCGTGTTTTAAATTCCACATGTAAGTGAGCTCATTAAGTCCTGGTCTTTTGTTTTGGCTTAGTGTATTTAACACAGTGTTCTCCAGCTCCATTCATATTGTTGCAAATGGCAGGAGCTTGTTTTTTTTCATAATTGAATAGTATTCCAAATATGTTTTTTTATTATCCATAATTAGAACATTGAGTGAGCAAATAAAGAGTTGGTATCCCCATTTCCCCAGTTTCCCTCTTCCCTGTCCCCAGTCAGCTGGATATCCTCCTCCATGGGCAGTCTGGATCAGTCCATGGGGTAGGGGGTTATGGATATCCTAGGAGTCAGCCCGCTTCCACTCCCCTTTGTATGTTGTTACTGAGGGGGGCCATGTCTCTGGATATTCTCCCCCACCATGGCTCTTACAGTCTTTCCGCCCCTTCTTCCGCTCAATTCCCTGGGTCATGGTGGGTGAGTATTAAGGCTGCTTTATTGTTGAGGTCTGAGGGGGCCTCTGTACTTCTGCTTTGGGTTGTGTTGAAGATCCTTGGTGTCAGTCTGGCTTATCCTGGGTTGACTGGTTGGCTGCCGTTGTGGGTCTCCTGTGAAAGATTTTCTTTATCCATTCATATTTGATAGTCAGCCAGGCTATTTTCTGTGCTTTAGAAGTTTTCAACCTTGTTTTCTAGACACCAAATCGTTCTCCCACACTTATCTCAGTAAAGTTGAAAGGATTTCTATCAGAAGGATTTTCACTTAATGAAATTAGTATTCTAGTGGTAATTATCCTCTCAAAATGCATATCTACTCTGTGAATCAAAAGTGCTTTAATTTGTGTTGCAAAAGAAAGCATTTTTTAAATATTTTATTTATTCATTTTCAAGCAGAGAGACACAGACAAAGAGAAAGAGAGAGAGAGAGAGAGAGAGAGAGAGAGAGAGAGAGAGAGAGAGAGAGAGCACCAGGGCCACCACCTAGTGGGTCTGGTTTATGTGGGTACTGGGGAATTGAACCAGGAGCCTCAGGCACTGGAGGCAACTGCCTTAACCGCTGAGCCATCTCTCCAGCCCAAAAGAAAGCATTTTTAAGAGTAGTCATAAATTTAAATATCTGACAATAGTGTAACTAGCTTTTTAGTATACCTGGCTTATAGTAACAATCTTTTTTATTGCAAAACTTCTTACTGTACAAAGTTGAGAAATATGAGGAAAATTACTGAAGCATAGAATTTACATATTCTGTCACTACATAGGTGTAATAAGAATTAACATTATTATCAAAACCCCTCCAGTGTCCTTTTTGATTGTTTATTAACAAAGTTGAAATCATACTGCATATAACAAAATAATTTTGGAAAAAATTCACTAATTTTAAAAATGAAATAGTATCTTGTTTTCTAAGTTGCTGTTACTCATGACATCTTTCTTATTCATTGATCAGGTTCTTTTTTTACTGTGAATTGTCTATTCCCATTTTAGTACATAATAAAAGGAATTGAGTTATTTTCTATTTTGATTCATTTTTATTTTTCTTTACACCATTGGTTACTTTTTCACTCATCATCATAGCATAACATTCCCTTCTAAAAGGTAGAACAATTTTGTTGACAAGCTATTAGTATATTACATAATTTTAGGCTAGAATATAGAAATACTGAGTATTTTAATATGAATTGTTCTACTCTGGCATTAAGACTTTGGTTATATTTTAGAAAGTCTCAAGCCTACTTTCTTTCTTTCTTTTTTTAAAATATTTTATTTATTCATTTTCAAGCAGAGAGATAGAGAGAGAGAAGAGAGAGAGAAAGAGAGAGAGAGAGCACCAGAGCCACCACCTTGTGGGTCTGGCTTATGTGGGTCCTGGGGAATTGAACCCAGGGCCTTAGGCACTGGAGGCAAGTGCCTTAACCGCTGAGCCATCTCTCCAGCCCTCAAACCTACTTTCAATATGCTTTTAGAGACAACAATTTAACATCATATTGTAAGAATTGATTAAATATTTTCTGTAATGACATTAAATACTATCTTTGATGTTTTCAATATGTTTATGTTGACATTGATATTTCTCAATATCAATTTTAAATATGTCAAAGAAAGTTATCAAAGTTATTGTGGTTATAACAGTTACTTGCATGTTTTTTTGTTGCTGCCCCTAAAGGACAGCTCATCCTAGCCACACGGAAGCACAACTTCTATTGTAGATTATATTTGCTTCAGGGAAGGCAAAGATGCCATGTTCACTCGAAAGACATGATCTTTCTTGTTTTCCTGCATAATGTGCTCACCTGCTAGGCTCTCAAGTACATCTAGGAAAGATCATTATTTATTATTATTATTATTATTATTATTATTATTTTGACTTTACAAAGTAGGGTCTCGCTGTAGTCCAGGCTGACCTGGAATTCACTATGTAGTCTCAAGATGGCTTTGAACTCAAGGTGATCCTCCTGCCTCTGCCTCCCAAGGTCTGAGATTAAAGGCATGCACCACCAAACCTGGATGGAAAGATCCTAATTTTTTATTGCTTTTCATTTGCAAGCAGAGAGAAGGGCTGGAGAGATGGCTCAACGAAGGGCTGAAGAGATGCAAGCAGAGAGAGAGAGAGGCCGAGAGAGAGAGGGAGAGAGAGAGAAATGAAAGAATGGATGTACAAGGACCTCATGTGGCTACAAACAAACTGATGCATGCATCACTTTGTGCATCTGTCTTTACCTGGATATTGGGGAATCAAACCTCAGCCGTCAGATTTTGCAAGCAAGTGACTTTAACTGCTGGGCCATCTTCTCTGTCCATAGGAAATATTTTGAATCAAATCCATCACTGGTATTAGTCAGTTTCAATTTTTTATCAAGGTATTGAAAGATTAAATCCAAACTGACACTTATTCTCCAAATTCAAAGCAAATGGCCCCTTCTCTGCTTGTATTTTCTAAATGAATATATTCCTTAGGCTCTTAGTTCTATGTTTTCCTTTTCCTATTTGGAAAGATCTTTAAAGTAAACATGTCTCCACCAAAAATCATGCAGACAAACTGCTTCATTTTTCTTCTGCACACTTCATGCTGTATTCCTCTATACGAGGAAGGAAGAATTTATTTCTTCTTAGAGAATGAATTTACATCACAATGAGGAAATATCCCATTAACAAATACTTTCTACTCCGTTTCCCAATCTCTTGTACATACAGACATATTTGGAGAGTTTATTATTTATTTAGCTAAGAAACTGAAGGTCATGGATTAGAACTTTCTTATTAGTCAGTTCCACAAAAAAATACACAGAAAAATGTTGCTTCCGATTAGGAATTATTCTCATTCTGGTATTTCTGATGCTTCTTACTTCCATCTTTTAATAAAAGTCATCTTTCATATACCTCAAATCATCTTATCTATAAGCCACATCCTATAAAGAGTAATTCTATTATAGCTTTCAATGTTTGTTTCATTCACTTTTAGACCCAAAGAAAAATGAGCAACCTATGAATTCAGGAAATGGAAGGGCCCATATCTCTTGAAAAAAATAGCATTTGAGTGACTTAAACCAATAGTTTTTGGAATCACTCCAAATCCATAGTAGAGCATTCTGATATTGCTCACATACCACCCACATGTAAACTCCTCATATTCATGAGGACCTTGATTGATAAATCTGATTTTTCTCCTCCAATTAAATTTCATCTGATCTGGTACAAGAAATATTCTGAAACCATGTTAAAGACCAGAATAGAAGACACTACTTTTCTCGGGGTGTTTAAAAAATTTAGATATTTTATTAAGAACTTCAATATGTGAACATATTGCAAATTGATCATAGTTAATTTGCTTTACACTCTTATGTCCCCTCTTCCACATACCTATTCCACAGAGGGCCCTCCTCAGGGGGCTTATTGGAAATCCCTGTGTACCAGTCAGTCAGTCCCTGTCAGACAATGCGTCAGAGTATACCTTGCTATCCTGTGGCTCTTACATTCTTTCTGAGCCCTCTTCTAGTGTTCCCTAAACTGTGGGGTTGAGGGTTGGCATTCTGACTAGGATCTTCTCCTATGGAACATAGAAAGTTACTGGAATGGAACACTGAGGGCATATTCCTTAATTGTAGACATATTTTCCATGAAAATCACAATGATTTATATGAATGGTCAATAAATGAATTATAAATTTAACATGATACTAAGCCCAATAAATTATTGGCAGGTAGGGTATATCTACAAGTCCAATATTCTTACCTCTACTGTTATTTCCAAATGACGATACAATATTAAAGTTCCAGAATTCTTGCACATACCCACCAATAGAGAATTTATTCTATTATGTTGTCAAATGGAAAAATTATAATAATTACTCCCACTCAAAGACTATAGAATACCTATATTCTAGTTAGCTACTCTCATCTATTTGGATGCCCACATTTATTGAATATGTTTAAAAGTATTCAGCCTAGTAACTTTTATTTTATTATTTTATTTTTTGGGTAAATTCCTTTAATTTTATAAAAACACTTATAATAACTGAACCATTGCTTTTGAGTGTAACAAGCACATGACTTTAATAGAGTTAAATAAATGGTAAAGGAAGCTGTAAGAATGTGACCTTCCTTTCTGATAAACTCAATTCATTACCATACATATAAGAATTCCTATAATCAATTTAACAGCTTTCTACATTTAATGTATACTAAGGGTATTTTTTTTATCAAAGCAATTTAGTAACTTTTTGAGACACACACACACACACGCACGCACACACACACACACACACACACACACACACACACACACACACACATATATATATATATATATATATATATATATATATATATATATGAATATTGGCCATGGTTCTGTAAAATTCTGTTTGTAGAATAGATGGGACACAGCCCTGGGTCCTATCTCCATGGAAAACTACTACAATAAACAGGAAAGCTCTTTGTCCAGCTCATTTGCTGTGTTCATCTAGCAGGGTGCAGTCCACTCCTCTCCTGAGTGGACACTTGGCAGTCTCTCCAGGGAACAAGAGACAGGGCTAGGTGCTGGATGAACTGGTCCTTGCCTCTGGGTCTTCCTCAGTACGGCAAAGGCATGTGTCAATCTCTGGTCTTCCATCACAGTGCGCTCAGCTCAGACTTTGCTGAATGTGACCTGTTTCTGAAGGACAGACTTTCCTTTTGGTGGTAGTGCTTTTTATTTGTTTTAAGATGGCATTTTTTTCAGTAACTCCTCTTTACCTCTCACTAGAAGTCAAGTTTAATGGAGTCGGAGTCTATGACTATCTTGTCTATTACTGATTTATACCCTTGAGCTGTTTTGTCATAAGCATTAATAAATATTTATAAGAACAGAAAGACTAAAAGGAAGCATGGAGAAAGAAGGAAAACACACCAGATATTCTCACTGTTAAATCAAGAATATAGTGGTTATGG